>JAHRHZ010000004.1:4672785-4715237 GCA_024137785.1 Ginglymostoma cirratum
AGAGGAGCAGGAAGGCTGACGTTTTGGGCCTAGACACTTCTTCAGAATGAAGGCCTAGGCCCGAAACGTCAGCCTTCCTGCTCCTCTGATGCTGCTTGGCCTGCTGTGTTCATCCAGCTCTACACCTTGTTATCTCAGATTCTCCAGCATCTGCAGTTCCTACTATCTCTGAAACGTTTTCATAGCAGCATACTGCAGTGCCCTCTGGTGCTGACAAGCCAATGTTTACTAAACTATTGTAATGTCTAACAGCTAACAATGTGTGGGTTGATTGGCATCAAGCAGAACTCCTAATGCAGTGAGTTCTGTTGCTGGGACTAAGCTCAGTAACACTGATTGGCTGAAAGGTTTATGGTTGGGGCTCATTTCCACACACGAGGAGCAGTAGACTTTTTGAACTGATGATTCGTGCGTAAGTACAATTACCAACTCCACGGGTTAGCAAACTACCCATCAAAGCAAACCAAACACTAGGCTTTATCTCCAGTGGGGTTAAATTGAAACAGAGGAACGTTATGCTAAATCTGTTTCGAACAGTGGTTACACCACACTAGATCTCAGCGCAATGTTATTAAGGTCAAATTTACAAGAACGTGACCAAAAATGTGTGGGTAGCCACGTCAGGAAAGGATTTGCAGGCTGGGGCTGCTTTCTCTTGGAAAAAGAAGGCTCAGTGTGACCTCATAGAAGTAAGGATTTTGATCAAGTGGACTCAGAAAGAATCTTTCCTCAGGTGGGGAAGAGTATAACTTGAGGTTGTCCATATAACATAGGGACCCAGTAGAGAATTCAGAAGAAATGCTTTCACCCAGAGAGTGGTGAGAATGTTAAACCTGCTCACACAGAGAGTGTTTGATGAGAGTGGTATCGTTACATTTAAGAGGAAGCTAGACAAACTGAGGAGGGAGGAGAGAAATAGAGGGTCATATTGATTGATTTGAAGGTGGGAGACAACCCAAGAGAGGAACATAAACAATTGCGTGGACTGGTTGGGCAGAATGCCCTGTTGCTGTATTCTTTGTCTTGTGTAATCTAAAGTGAATGGGCAGTTGATGATGTCTCTACGTCCGGGACAAGGAAAGGTCTCCAGGTGCCTATTCATCTTTACTCCCTCCTTAGAGCTGATTACCTCCCCATATACTAAACCGTCCTCCTCCCAGCCTTTATCATCTAGGGAATGTTCCAGAAATAACAAACAGTAACCTTTTACTTAGAGAACATTCAGTTTAGACTCCATTTAGAGTACTGTGAGCAGATCAGGATCCCACATTTTGGGAAGAATAAATTGAATAATGGATGGAGTACAACGTAGATTTACAAGAATGATACCTGGGCTTCAGGGGGTAAGTTATGAGGAGCGATACACAGATTAGGCCCATTTTCTCTAGATTTAGAAGGTTAAGGAGTGATCAGCCATGATCAAATGGCGGAGCAGACTCAGTGGGTCGAATGGCCTAATTCTGGTCCTATGTCTTATGGACTTATGGTCTGATCGAAGTCTTCAAGATATTAACAGGAAAAGACAGGGTAGGTAAGGATAAACTATTTTCACTGGGTGCGGATTCTATAACTAAGGGGCATCATCTGAGAATTAGGGCCAGACCATTCAAGAGGGATGTTAGGAAGCACTTCTACATGCAAAGGGTGGTAGAGGTTTGGAACTCTCTTCCACAAATCGCAGTCGATGCTGGATCAGTTGTTAATTTGAAATCTGAGGCGGAGAAACTTTCATTAAGCAAAGGTATTAAAGGAGAAGGGGCAGAGGCAGGTAGGCCACAGATCAGACATGATCTCACTGAATGGTGGAACAGGCTCAAGGGGCTGAATTGCCTACTCCTGTTCCTTTGTTCCTATGTTATGATTATTGCTTTAACAATCACTTGAAGGAAGTATTGATATTTGATCTTCCATTTCATTCACAGTCTGTAGTTGTAACTCCTGACATTTTCTTGATATTTTTCAGGTTTCTCAGCAAAAATGTCCTCCAGGTAAAAGCACCATTTCATTCTGAAACTACTGGTTAAATTATTATGGGTCTTATTATGCTTTCTCACTCCTGCTGCTTTGCATTTAGTGGTTGATAACATAACAGACGCTTTTGCTATGGAGGGTGGTTTACATCAGAAACCAAAGGTAAAGATAAGGGGGAGGTCTATGGAAACATTGGGTTGCTGTAACTGGGCCTTGATCTGGGGACGGTGTATTCACTGCATGTTATCTTCACAGCATGACTGGGTAGAATGGCTGCACCACTGAGTGTGTGTCAGAAGGTCATCGATTCAAAGCACGCCTCAGAAGTTTTATCAGGTCATTGAGACTGCAGCTTCAGTGCAGTGTTGAGGGAGTGCTGCACTGTTGGGTTTGCTGTCTTTTGCATAGGGCTTTAATAAGATGTAAAAGATTCCATAATATTATGTAAAGAGTGGGGAAGTTCTTTCAATTTCCCATGCAATACTTAACCCTCAATCAATATCCCACACAAACAGATTGTCTGGTAACTTCCACATTGCTGTTGGCAAATTCGCTGCTGTCATTCCTATTTTACAACAGTGGTTACACTTCGAAAGGTAATTCATTGGCTATAAGGAGATCTGGGACAACCAGTGGTCATGTAAAGCTCTATATAAATGCAAATTTCTTCTCTTTGTAAGAATGCCAGTCATTGAACAGGTCATTGAGTCTCAGGATATGGTCTGGGTTTGTTCCTATTTAATTCACCACCAGCAGGACAGTCTTGGGGTGTTCCACTGAACAAGGCTTGTTTGGAACACAACTCCAACCTGGAACATTTGGGTTCAATGGCCTGTCCCCATTCTAGGTAGCTCCAGATCTTCACTTAGCTTGTCCAACCTTTGATTATTTTGAGTAGACATATAAATAAACCAAATTGGCTATTTTCACAGTAAACTAAACACCATAGTGTATCACAGTGTCTTGTGTGATGTGGGTTTAATTTTCAAGTGTTAACCAAAGCTAAACTTGTGGCAGTGATAATGGTCCTCACATCTCCCCTTAAGCAATCTCTGAATCATCACCACATCGTTTTTATTTTGCATGCTTGCACAATCGATTTATTTCCTCCTTTAAGAACGTCTGGAGATGAACAATAAGGAAAATGTGTTTCTCCAGTCTTAATATTCCATCAGTGCCAGTTTGGTTAGAAGGTTGTAAGTTTAAGTCCCTCTAGACTGAGTTAAAACAGTTAACCATTCCAGCAGGTATGAAGAAATATCCCAGCATGACTCAAACAGAAGGGCTTGCTCCCAGAATCTTGACCACTCATGCATTATATAATAAAACTGATAGGGATCTTGCAGCACAGTGGCAGTGTCCCTACCTTTGAGCCAGAAGGTCTGGGTTCAATTCCCACCAGTCTCCAAAGTACATTGTGGCTTACCAGATAGTTTGGTTAAAATAACCAACATGAAACTGCCTATGTTAGCAATATGATCATGTTACACTGACATTAGTAGTCACACAGTGCCAAAACTGTAAAGATGCAACAGCCTGCACAAGAGAATTCTAATACTGAGACCTGTTATTGTGTCTTAAATCGATGGAGTGTATTTCCAAAGCAAGAGTTAGGGCATTGCCATTAAATGGCCACCGTGACCTGCTGTTCTGCATGGTCAGATCGTAAATAGTTGGAGGGAGAATTTTGATGGAAATTGTTTTGGCAGTAAACTTGGTCAGATGACCTTTACATGACTTTCTTCATAGAACCATTCCAGCCAAGTGTACTTCTAATTCTCTGGCCCTGATGACCTGATTGTCAGTCATTTATTGTACACAGCCTATCCCTTGGCTGTGGGTTTAAACACAATGCTTCCCTGAATGTACACAGGGTGCACCATGTGGCGGGGGATGTTGGTCACAAACACAGCTCTAAATAAAAGAGTGAGGATTCCAAAGTGTCAGAAAATGGATAAGAGAGTGAGCTTGATGTAGCACACAGGACAGTGACAATGCAGATGAAGGAGAAGTACTGGGTAGAACTCCAAGTCTACTTCGAATCTATATGTTTAAGGTGTTGAAATGCCATTATTCAATATCGAAAACTGTAGCATGAGTTCAAAAGTTCCTCATGTTGAGTGTAAAAACTAGCAATCTGTTGTGACCAACATATTTTCTTGGAACTATGAATTCAAAAGTATGTCTTAACAAAAATTGCATATGGTGGCTGAGTGGTTAGCATTACTGCCTCACAGCGTCAGGGACCTGGGTTCAATTCCACCCTCGGGTGACTGTCTGTGGGGAGTTTGCATGTTCTCCCTGTGTCTGCATGAGTTTCCTCTGAGTGCTCCAGTTTCCTCCCACAGTCCAAAGATGTGCAGGCTAGGTGGATTGGCCATGATAAATTGCCTGTAGTGTTCAGGGATGTGTAGACTAGGTGGGTTATAGGGGGATGGGTGTGTTGTCTGAGGGTTGGTATGGACTTGTTGGGCTGAAGAGCCTGTTTCCACACTATAGGAATTCTATGAAATCCCTGAAACCTCCAGGCATCCTAACCCACAAGAACGGCCACACCAGCTGAGGCAAATCTAATCAACTCATTCCCAGCACAACAGAAACCAAGATGGATGAACCAGTGTTTTAAAGCACCTCATTGTAAACTGATTGTCGTCAGTATGCCTAAAGATTAGGCAAAATATTTCAGGTATTTCACTGTACATTGGTTATGCATAATGATGAAATATTTACGTCTTCCACTGGTGAAAGGTAAATACAAAGTTTCATCATCATCATATTCAAGCAAGAGCCAGATACACTGTGCTCCCTGCGAGGAAGGAACATACACCGAGAAAGAGAATTCCCTGAAAGAATGTCGCAAGTGTTATGGGCCTTGTACAGGTAAATGTTAAAGTACGTCCTTGAATCCTTCAGTAATCCTCCAGCTTTACATCTTCTTCCAGTTGCATGTAGTTTATTCAAATGCTCGTTTCTGGCAATCACTCATGAACAATTCTGATTGTCCACCAGGGAAATTCCACGTCAGTGGTCCTGGGTTCTGATGCCCCTTTTGTAGCTGATTCTAGAGCTACATTTCTGCAGGTGTTTCTGGGAGGTAGAATTGGTCTTTGGCCTCCAGATCACCGGTGTTCTTTTCTCTGGTTCCTTTTCTGTGCTTCCTCTTGCCAATGTGTGTTCTCAAAGAATGGTCTCTTTTCATCCAGGAGCTTTCTCTAATTCAGTTTCTTCTGAGTGAGACTCTCCCATGTTTTGACATATATGTTGCATTTTTTTGAGGGAAGCCTTCATTCAAATATTAACATGCTAAACTCTCCCACAGCTAAGCTGTGCCAGTACAGAAGATCAATACCTATACTACATTGATTCAAGCAAAGTTAAAGCAAATTCATTTATAAGTAAATTAGATTGTTTCTTGGAAACCAGGGATATTTTGGTGTTGTGGGAGGGAAACTTCCAGGCGGAGGATTTCCTCCCCCGCAACAATCCCCAGTCCTCGTCCATCGATCATGAACTTATGAGAAAACAGAAATCATGAGGAGATCAGTGAAGGAAAAGTGCAATATTTCAGCTGGAGGCCTTTAGAATTTTATTATTAAAATATTAGAATTTCCAAGATAACATCGAATGAAGAGATTTGCAGAAAAGACATGAAAATAGAGAAGAGGTGCAAATCTATCATGATCTAATTTGTGGGCAAAGTAGGGTTGGAAAAGTTGCAGAGCCTTGTCCTATTCCTAACAGATGGCACGGTAGTTCAGTGGTTAGCACTGCTGCCTCACAGTGCCAGGAATTTGTGTTCAATTCCAGACTTGGGTGACTGTCTGTGTGGAGTTTGCACATTTTCACTGTGTCTGTGTGGGTTTCCTCCAGGTGCTCCAGTTCCTCCCACAGTCCAAAGACATGCAGGTTAGGTGGATTAACCATGGGAAATGCAGGGTCAAAGCCTTCATAGCTTGGACTTATGGCCAGAACTCCACATTGTCCTTCCTGAAATGTAATCATTTTGGTGTTTCAGGCGACAGTTAAATATTAGATTTTTATCCATGTTAATCACTGCTCACACAAACACTATTTTACTTTGTCTTCACAGGTAACAGTATTGAGACTGTTCAGTGCACTCCTACAACAAATCGCAAATGCGAATGTGATTCCCATTATTACTGTATTACTGATGACCCAGCTAAGTGTGAACACTGTAAGGAGTGTGGTGATAAGAAACCTATGCTATCAGGTATGGACCAACGTCCTGAATGTTCTTTCTCCCCCTGTCCTGATTGTAGCTGCTGCTACCAGGAGACCTGGGCTCATGTTTCTGGGCTAACTATGGAGTTAATATTGTGTGAGGTCCAAGACTCCTCATAGAAATTGACCTGGACTTGCCATATACATACAGTGGCTACGAGAGCAGATCAGAGGCTGGGAATACTGCGGGTAGTAACTCACCTCCTGACTCCTCAAAGCCTGCCCACCATCTGCAAGGCACAAATCAGGAGTGTGATGCAATACTCCCCACTTACCTGGATGAGTTCAGCTCTATCAACACTCGAGAAGCTTGACGCCATCCAGGACAAAGCAGCCCACTTGATAGGCACTACATCCGCAAGCAGCCACTCACATCACCACCGACACTCAGTAGCAGCAGTATGTATCATCTACAAAATGCACTGCAGAAGTTCACCAAAGATTCTCAGGCAGCACCTCCCAAACCCACGACCGCTTCCATTTAGTAGGACAAGGGCAGCAGACACATGGCAAGTTCCCTTCAAGCCACTCACCATGCTGATTTAGAAATCTATCGCCATTCGTTCAGTGTTACTGGGTCAAAATCCTGGAATTCCCCCTCAAACCGCATTGTCGGTCCACCTACACCAAACAGACTGCAGTGGTACAAGAAGGCAGCTCACCACCACCTTCTCCACACCCCACAAAAGAATAAAAAAAGCCCCTTCCATGAAAACCTTTTAATTGAGGGTGTTAAATAAAATGTCAAATAAATGTAACTTGAAGTGTACAATTTTGCCGTCCGTGTTGGTTGTTAAATTAATGATCTTATCAGTTATGTTGTGCAAACTATAAAAGCATCCTGTGATGATAAAATCAATTTCAATAAATAGCGCTCTCACAGCAGAAACACTGGTCAGAATCTTATAGTGGCCTGACCGAGATGGGGCTGAGTTCTGACCAAGATGTGTCAGAATTCTAGAAGAAGTCCTGAGTAGGCTTTGTCGATGTCAGAACATCTCACTGCATCTTTTAATCTTTCCCAACATTAAGGCAAGATTCTGACGAAGTAGTAGTGAATTGTTTATTAAGGGGAATTATTGGTCGTAGCTGCTTGCTGTAGGCGGGGAGGTGGACCAAGTGAGCGAGTGTGCAGCACCGAGGGTATACAGGGTTAGTGGTGGGTGGGTGAGACTGTGGGGTGGGCTTGGATAGTGCTCCAGGCGATACTGAGAGTGGTAGGGCATGAGCCTTCGTGGGAGGCGGGTGCAGTGACAGAGAGAGAGTGAGGGTCAGTATCGGTGGGGGGGAGAAGGCATGGACCTTTTTCCTACAGCGCCAGGCTCTCCTCCAGACGCCGCGACAGCTTTGACCCGGGTGACAACCTGAGACCAGGCCAGGCTGGGTGTGGTGTCATGGCCTCCTCTCCTGGCCCTTGGGGGAAGAGGAAGTCCTGTCCAGCAGGGCCTCCAGTTCCCTGCCTACAACACGGGGGAGAGCAGCTCCCCCTGTCTGCCATGGCCGGGGCAAATGTCAGGCACCGTGCTCAGGACTGACTGTGATTGTCTGGGTGCACAATGGGATTTTAAAGATGGCGCCAGTGTCTGGTCCATTCTGGGATATCCCAGCAGGAGCGAGTAGCTCTGGGTAGGCTGAATGGTGGAATGGGGCAGAATCAGAGGAGGGGGCGGCAGAGGGATGGGGTCTGTAGTTAATGAGGAGAGCTCTGGTAAGATACAGCGAGAAATCTTGCCAGGCCTCGTGGAGGGAAGCCCTCAATGAAATTTGACAAAACTGACAGTTAGCCAAAAGGAAGGAAAGGATTTAGCCCAATAATTTTAGCCAATCAACAGTGTTAATGTGGAAGGTGAGTTCTTGAGGGACATATGTGACACATTATTTTGCAAAGAGATGAAATGCTGTAATTACAAAGGATCAAACACAACCAAGTCCACCTTTTCATTGTCAGAGAGACAAACAAACAGTTTTTCTCAAAGTGTGACTCCACCCTTCAGGCATTCGGAAATACCAATCTCTGCCAATTGGTATTTGCACATAACCAGGGAAGGGTGCAGTCTGCAGTGAGAGGATGGAGATGCTTTGATGGGAATGAATGGACAGGGTGCACGGTGTCTGCATTGACCCACACTAGAGTGGAGCGGAGGGGCTTAGGAGGACAGAGGGGAGGAGGAGAAAGGGCAAGGCAAAGTGGGGAGCCGGACAGTGAGATGAGGGTGGATGGAAAGAAGGGTTGTCAACATATTATTCTTGTTCGAAGGTACAAAACATCTTGTTTATCATTCAATACTGCTTAGATAAAGAAGATTATTATAAACGGACATGCCGACCTTGTCCTCCAGGAACTTTTCTGAATACCACACAGAAGCTGAAATGTCAGCCTCACACCAAGTAAGTCATTCTGTTAAACTCAGTGTTTTATTTCCTTGACAGTTAATGAAAAATATTTTCAATTTGGAGGCTTTATCGTCAAAATCTCCATAAAACTCGGTTGACTGTGATCATTGCTGATGTTTAGTGCATCTGATTAACTCTTGGAAACTGTTGAAATTAGCATGGATTTAGACTTGCGAAAGCATGGATCTAGAGTTTTGAGAATTGATATAAATTTGCCCTTGAGTCTCATAAATGAGTTATATATACAGGTTTGCTGGTAAATAGTGTCGATGGGAGAAGAAAGTTACAAACAGACGTTGATAGATAAAGTGAATAGACAAATCTGTGGTAGATTACGTTCATGGTTTGGGGTTGGAGTGAAAATGGAAGGATGTTGACTGCGCTTGTTCGCTCAGTCATTTATCTCTGGCTTGGTTTCTCAGTGCTCTCTTGTGAAACTTTGTCTCCTTCCTCTGTCAGTAATCTGGTTATGCAATATGCTGAAGTAACTCCAGCTCTTTATTCACACTGGATTCATGACTACACTCCTGGTTGGAACCAGGTCTCTGCAGGTTCAGATTGTTGCTTCCCTCCAGTTCAGACTTATTTATGTCAGACTTATGTCATCAGTTACCAGTGTAATGTGAGGAAGTGTGAGATCATCCAACTCAGACCTCAAAAAGATATCTGAAACCATGTTTCTGTAAGCAAGCATCTCAAAAAGTCAGTGGACAGGATCAAAAAAGTAATTTAAAAGGCGACGGGGTTCAGACCATTATTTAAATGTGGGTTTGAAGACAAGTTAATGGATAGCATGTTGTAATGAAATAACACTCTGGCTGGCTGGGTCCATCTGAAGTACTGTGTTCAAAAAGGCACTGCACCCCAGGAAGGATAGTTTGGCTTCACTGGGAATTCAGTGTAGATTAACGAGAATCAACATGGACATAATGGTTAAATGATAAGGTCAGGCTACAGATACTAAGCTGTATCGCCTTGAATTTCAAAGATGTAAGGGGTGATCTAGTTGGAATGGTTCAAATGATAAAGGAGTGGGATAAGTAGACAGCAATGATTTGTGGGGTGGAGGGAAACCAAGAGCAAAGGGGAATCATCTTAAAATTAACAGTGCAGTAAGAGTAAAAACTAGTCCTTCACCCAGAGGAAACAAGGCACAGTCAAGTCTTGGTCTAATTCAATGGCAAACCTGGTTTGAACGATCCACTGCAATTCCAGTGTTCATCTGCACAGCCTGCATTGGCCTTTGCAGTTCTCCCTGATGTTATGATCCAAAGGGCACCTGGTATGGCAGGATTTTGGGTATAAATTATTCTTTGAATTGTTACTAGATCTCCATTATTCCATGAGCTAAATCCCTAGGACTGATACAAAATATAGCTTACATATTAAGACACCTTTGCAAAATGAAAGACTATAAAATATTTCAGTACCTTGTAAGAATTGGCTAACTGACAAATATCTTATACAGTTGTACAGACTTGGGAAAAATCCTTCACACTAAAGGTAACAGCACAGCTGACAACTACTGTGTTGAATTGCTATCAACAAGAGGAGGTAAGCATCAAACGTACAGTTTTTGTGGGTCAGATTTTAACTTTGTATTTGTTAGATTTCAATTTTGTCCTCGATCATTCCTATATTCACTTTGTTCCCGACTAAGTGGACAGGTTTAGCAGGATGAGATGGGGAAAAAATTATTGAAGTCTCTGGTATGGGATTGCTGCCTTTTTTTTAATTCTGTCTTCCTTTTATTTGTAAACAAGAAATTTAAGTGTCACTTTTGTGATATGAAATATTGAGTGGAATGGAAGTTTAATTGGGCTTTGTTTGTAGTCTAGCTGATAAAGGCACCTTCCAACATAGCATCAATTATAGCATCATACATTGTGCTCCACTTGTGGACTGAGGTTCACTGACCTTCAACCCTGATGCTGAAGGAATGTTGGTTTAAGTCCGACTCCATAGACCCGGGGACATAACCTAGGCTGACACTCCTGTGCAGTACTTAGGTTGTGTTGTAGTGTTGGAGGTGCCACCTTTCAGATGAAATGGCAAGCTGAGGCTATGTCCACCTTGTAACAGACAGAGAAAGAGAATCTAAGACAGAGAAAGAAAATTCACCCAGTGCCCTATTCCTTAAATGGCAACTAGAACAAATAATCTGGCCGTTTAGGTCATTGTGGTTTGCAAATGCTTGGTGCTTACCAATGGGGTGACCTGGCTGGCAAGGGTTAGCACAGCTGCCTCACATTGCCAGGACGCAGATTCAATTCCACCCTCGGGTGAATGTGTGGAGTTTGCACACTCTCCCCGTGTCTGTGTGGGTTTCCTCCCACAGTCCAAAGGTGTGCATGTTAGGGTGGATTAGGAATGCTAAATATCCCAAAGGGTTACAGGGATAGGGTTATGGCTGGGTTTGGATGGGGTACTGTTCAGAGGGTTGGTGTGGACTCGATGGGCCAAATGGCCTGCTTTGTAGAGATTCTATGATTCTATAACTGCAATGTTTCCCACATGAATTGATGACTAAACTTCAAAAGTATTTCACTGTAAAGTACTTTGGGATGCCAGATAAGTGCAAATCTTACTTAAAATCAACGATAAGTCTGGCTACAAAAGAAGAATATGGAATAGCATAAGGTTTAATGTTGTTTGTTAATCTTTTTTAAAATTTTTCTTGACACAGGAAATGTTTCCTGCATCAGTAAAAATGACAAGAAATGCCAATGTCCCCTCGGTTATTATTGTGCAGTATGCGGAGATGGGAAAAATCTTCCTTTAGGTAATTTTCACCTCGCTCCATTTTTTATATTCATCAATAACGATAGTTTTTCCTGTTGTTCTATGGAAGGTTAATGATTTGATCATTGCCGGTCAGAGACCAAACAGTAAATGGTAATGAGGACTTTAGCAGGGAGCCATTCAAATCTGAGAGTTTTTAACCAGCTTAACCAGTTCTTTATCTTATGATCTTTCTCCTCCTAAAATGAAAATTCCAGTTCTGCACATCCATTTCTTATATTCCCAAGTTAACGTAAAAGTTATCTAGCCTTCTTCTCTATCTTGTTGTTTTCTCACTCTCTTTACGTTTTGCCCTTTTATTGTAATGTCTTTCGCACAGAAATTCTTGTCTTTCTGATCCGAGCATATACCCCATCATTTCATGCCATGTATAAAAATCAGCAATTGAGGCTGTACACCTGGCTTATGTGACATTGCCCTTCGAGTGGATGGCATGCCTGGGGTGCATATATTTCAGTAAAGCTGTAGAGTTTCTGGTTTATCATTCAACTCTGTCTTTTTTTGTTAAGATAAGCAACACTACCAGAAGGCGATTTGTAAGCCCTGTCCTCCGGGAAGCTTTCGGAATAACACACAAAGACTGAAATGTCAGCCTCACACCAAGTAAGTATCCCCCTCCGACCCCCTGCTCAGGGATCACTTATATTTTTAACAGTATATATGGAGAATATTTTTTGATCTGAGTTTTAATTAATCAATCTAGCTGTGGATCACAACAATTCTTGGCGCATTTGACCCTTTGACATGGTATTCCACAGATGGACCTATTAAAAATTAAATATCACATGAACTGGTTGAATGGTGACGATATTATACCACTGGTAACACAAATTTAAACCCAACTTTGATAGTTGAGAAATTTAAATTCAATTAATTCAGTAAATATTTAATGGAAGTAATGATGACCATGAACCGGTCTTGGTTCACCAATGTATTTTGGGCAGGGGATCAGCTATCTTTACCCAGTCAGACTTGTATGTGACTCCAGACCTATAGCAATGAGTTGAATTATTAATTGCTCTCTGAAATGGTTTAATTAGACATTTAGCTGTATCAACAGCAATGTGATGACTGCCGGCAGCTCAAAAAGTCAGCTCAACACCACCTTCGCAAGGTTAGTTAGCAATGGACAATAATTGGAGTCGCAGGTAGACAGGGCAGTGAAGAAGGTGTTTGGTACACTTGCCTTTATTGGTCAGTGCATTGAGTGTAGGAGTTGGGAGGTCTTGTTGTGGCTGTACAGGACATTG
The DNA here is from genome assembly GCA_024137785.1 of Ginglymostoma cirratum. Lineage (NCBI taxonomy): Eukaryota > Metazoa > Chordata > Chondrichthyes > Orectolobiformes > Ginglymostomatidae > Ginglymostoma > Ginglymostoma cirratum. The sequence goes on from JAHRHZ010000004.1 coordinate 4,685,445, forward strand.
GTTAGGCCAATGGTTTTAGAATACTGCATTCAATTCTGGTCTCCCTGTTACAAGAAAAATGGTGTTAAACTAGAACGGGTCCAGAAAAGATTTACAAGAATGTTGCCAGGGTTGGAGGGTTTGAACTTTGGGAGAGGCTGGATAGGCTGGGGCTATTTTCCTTTGAGCGTTGGAATTTGACGGATGACCTTATAGAGTTTTATAAAATCATGAGGGTCATGAATAGGGTGAACAGACCAGGTCTTTTTCCTCGGATGACAGAGTCCAAAACTAGAGGGCATTGGTTTAAGGTGAGAGGGGAAAGTTTTAAAAGGCACCTAAGGGCCAACATTTTCACACAGAGGGTGGTGTGTGTGTGGAATGAGCTGCCAGAGGAAGTGGTGGAGGCTGGTACAATTTCAACATTTAAAAAGCATCTGGATGGGTACCTGAAAGGAAGCGTTTTGAGGGATATAGGCCAAATGCCGATAAATGGGTCTAGATTAATTTAGGATATCTGGTCAGCATGGACAAGTTAGACCGAAGGGTCTGTTTCTGTGCAGTATAACTATGACTCTAAATGCCCACATCCTATGAATAAATAAAATTGAAATCCTGTGAACATATTTTTTCTAGAATATTTTCACTTAGTGAACTATTTTGAGCTTATAAATGATGTCTTTGTGGTTAGGGTACTGCAAAATTGACCATGAGGTGTGGAGATCACCATGGTTCAGGTTCAGAATGGGGCAAAGTTAGACCAGTTTCCAGCTGCAGAGGGAACAGAGTTAACCTGGGTATTGGCTGAGGACAGTGCAGGCTTTCTGTAGATGAACAAGCTCTTAGCATCCAGTGTGGAGTTACTGCAGGAAACATCACAATTGGATGAAGATCAGGAGGTCTGGAAACATAATTCAGCTGGAGTTAGTATGTTCATGAGAGGAAGGGAATGAAAGTTTCTGTTAATGATTACCCAGGAAGAGTTAGGTGGTTAAAAACCCAGTCTAACTCCTGAGTGAGATTGAACCTGAAACCTATATTACTGCACACACGCCCAACTACATGTCCCCCAACATCTTTATGCCTTGGGGCCATGACAATCCCTCCCCCTCACCACCCTGGCCCGACTCCCCATGCAACGTGAATCCAACCCCCTTCCCCCTACTTCTAGAACCTGTCAACCCACCTCCTGTCTCATTGTGGAATCCAGCAAACCAAAGCCCACCCCCACCCTTTCAGTAATACGCCTTAACCATTGAACACAACACCCAAACCTCCCATCTGCCAGCTCTGTCATCCTGCAATCTAGAAATAATTTTGTCATTTCCATGAAAACAGACAGAAGCTGATACAACCTATGATTGCAGAAGAGTACAACACAGAAGGAGCACATTCAAACTGTCTGTTCTCACAGAATCCCTACAGTGTGAAAACAGGCCCTTTGGTCCAACAAGTCCACACCAACCCTCACAGCATCCCACCCAGACCCGTCGCCCCTAATCTACACATCCCTGAACACTATGGGCAATTTAGCATGGCTAATCCACTGTAACCTGCACACCTGTGGACCGTGGGAGCAAACCAGAGTACCCGCAGGAAACCCGTGCAGACACGGGGAGAATGTGCAAACTCCACACAGACAGTCACCCAAGGCTGAAATTGAACCTGGGTCCCTGGTGCTGCGAGGCAGCAGTGCTGACCACTGAGCCACCATGCCACCACTAGCTCTCTGCAGGTGTAATGCATCTTGTGCCATGGCCCTACCTTCCCTCAGAATCGCTGCAGTTTTTTTTTCAGATTATGAGCAAATTCCCTTTTGAAAGTGAGAAATGAACCTGCCTTTTGAGCAGTGAATTCCAGATCCTAACCACGTGCTGTGTAAAAAATGTTGTTTCTAATGTTCGTTTTGGATCAATTGCTAATCACCTTAAACCTGTGTCCTTCGGATCGCCACCCTTCCAAAGGCAGCGATTTCTCTCCGTACTCCATCCAGAATTCATGATTTTCAATATCTCCATCAAATCTCCATTCTGTTTTCTCTTCTTTGAAAAGAATGTCCTGGCTTCTCCAATCGATCTCCACTTAAGTTCTCCATCCCTCGGACCATTCTTGTGAATCTTTGCTGCATTCCCTTCAATGCCTTTACATCCTTTTTAAAGTCCAATACATGAAGTCCCAGAGTTTTGAATAGGTTCCATTCTGGAGTCTGTCATGAGTTGATTTGTACACAAGTTGGAAGACAATTCAGGGTGATATAGAACAACTGCCTGTAAGTGCAGGAAATGTTTGTATGTTGGATCTTTAAGATTCCACCCCTGCATGGGATCGCATTCATTAAGTATGAATGTTTATAAGTTGGACATTGGTAAATCGGGGACCCCCTGTACCCGGAACTGGATGCAGTACTCTAGTTGATGCTGATCTAGTGTTTCAGACAGGTTTAACACAACTTCCTTGATGTTGTACTCTGTCAACACAATCCAAGATCCCACATGCTTTATTCACCACCCGCTCAGTCTATCCTCCCACCTTCAATAATATCTTCACATATTTTTGTTGTATCTTTTATATCTTGGAGCTATGCAGAGATGACTCTGTTTTCTATGTGTTTAACAGGTTTTATTCACTGTGCTTTAAGTATCTACTCCATGCTTCATCCCCATGTACAGCTTGTTTACTTTTCTCTGAGTCCACACCCAGGCTTAACAAATCAAGCACAGACAGCGTCATAATCAAACAGTTGTGCGTAATCAAACGCTGAAGAACGGAATGCTGCAATAGTCCATACACCCCTCTGCTTCTGCAACCTCTTTAGAATTGTACATTTACTGCCCCTCATTCTTTCTCTTTAAAAGTTTCAGCCCAGTTAACATCCACGCAGTATTTCCTGAGTTTGCCTCATTTCTTTCCCACCTTGCTGCATTGGAGCAGAAGCCTGCTCTTCCTAATTTTCTGGAGCAAGGAAGAGAAGTCAGAGATATGTGGTCATGTCTATGTATCTTTTCACCTATAGGGAAGAGGAGTTTATGGAAGTTCTTGAAATTGACAACAGAAACCAAAGATGATGGGAACAATAATCTATTAAACGGAAACAAATAACAAAATAATCTTAAAACAAATTCAACAGAAACTTTACCCTTGTACCAAACGCTGAGGTATTATGAACAACATAACATTGAAGACATTGGAGAGTCTTTGTTACATCTTTTTGATGTCTGAAATACTGTCGGAAAGAGGAGTCATTTTCAAAAAGAGTGAAACTGAGTACAATCCCTTTTGGACAAAGGGGAAGGAAGTTTCCCCTTGCAGTTTCAAGCATTAAGAATGTGATTATGAATCGGTTTGAGATTTGGCCTTGACTCACTGTCAGAGTTACATCTGCTTTCAAGCTTGAGACATCAAAACTGGTCACAATTTCTTAATGTGAAGATATGTGTCTCATTCCTAGTGGGATCAAAAGGCTCAGGGAGAAAACAGGAACTGGGAACTGAGCTGGGTGATCAGCCATGATCATATTGAAAGGCGAAACAGGCTTGAAGGGCTGAATGGTCTACTCCTGCTCCTGTTTTCTGTTCACTTCAGCTACACACCACTTTTCAGGAGGATCTGGGATCTGAATTCCCAGCTGGGGATGCGGAACTCAGTGCCAACGTAGTGTAATGTGCTAAATAGTGAGTATTCACATGGCTATATTTACATAAGGGTTTGGTTAAATATTAGAACTGTGCTCCGAGACAAGTCTGCAGGGAGCCAGGAACAGATCCAATACACACTTTGAAAGGAAACTGGATCTATATTTAAGAACAATTTACAAGGCAGTAGGAAAAGAGCAGAGGGAGTTGGCCGAATTGGACAGCTCTTCTTGAAGTGCTGGCAAAGTCATGATGGGCCAACTGGCTATCTTCTCTACTGTATGATTCTGTGAAATGGGGAGCTTGGAGCTGTGCAATCAGGATCCCCCAAAAATTGAAAATAAGTCGGAAGCTCAGCAAAGATTACAGTATCACTGACACTAGGCACCAGCAAGTACTCATTCACACAGACAAATATGGTTACTGGAGAACAGACTGACATGAGTGAATAATAATGCAGTGTCAGACTGAGTAGTTGGAACATAGATCAGGAATGTGAAAATGCAGAACTAGGACCAGGTGTGGGCCATTCAGCCCTTTGAATCTGCTCCATAATTCAGTATGATTATGGCTGATCTTATTGTGGTCTTGTCACTCATTTCTTATCTGTGCCCCATAACCCTTGAGTCCCTTGTCTATCGAAAATTCATCTAACTCTGCCTTGTATCAATTCAGTGGTTTCGGGAGTGATTTAACGAAAATCACTGACTGGTGCTAGCATTGGAGATCAAGGCAGAAATTATTTTACAGAAACTGAGACAGTTTAAATGCCCAAAGCCTTTGTGGCTTTCAATGGCTATCTGAAATGCTTCAATAAAAACACCATTAAATTCTCAAGCTTCAGTTTTCATCCCATCCACAGAAGGCTCCACACATGCAGTTGCTCTCTACAGAAATATCTGAGATTGCAGCATTCACTGTGCAGTTAAAGGCATTCATGAAGCCTCAGGAACACGTGTATGGTGGCACAGTGGTTAACACTGCTGCCTTACAGTGACAGGGACCCAGGTTTGATTCCAGCCTCAGGCAACAATGTGGAGTTTGCATGTTCTCTCTGTGCCTGTGTTGGTTTCCTCCTGCAGTCCAAAGATGTGCAGGTTGGTTGGATTGGCCATGCTAAATTGCCCATAGTGTTCATGGATTTGCAGGCTAGGTGGGTTAGCTGTGGGAAAATGCAGGGTTATGGCGTAAGGGTTTGGGTCTGGGTGGGATGCTCTTCAGAGGGTCAGTGTGGACTCAATGGGTCGAATGGCTTGCTTCCACACTGTAGGGATTCTATGGTTCTATGAACAAGTTGAAAATGTTGAATATGCCAGGCTTCGTTAGGAAATATTTATATCACCATACATTAATGGAATGGAAGTGGGTTATCCATGATGCAAGGACCTGTCTGAGAATTGGGTCATTTCTGTCGCCAGTTCCTATCTGTCTTATCATTTAATTGCTGAAATTTTTGCAGCTGAAGGGCAATTGCCTGGGATGCCTGAATGTGCATTGCTGCGGAAATGAGAGATAAGATTTACAAGATTTGTTTTATTTTCAATGAGGCTGCAATTTGTGGGTTAAAGTGCAATTTTTTTCAGAAAATTCAGGGCAGCTATATGCAGCAGCATCAAAAACATTCATTGAAGAGTCTGATGTTTCAACTGCATGCTTTTTGCAAAGTTCAGATAATAACATGGCTAAATGTTTACTCTACCATTGCTTGCTGACACGCCCCAGTGCTTTCATTTCTCACAACAGATTTCCAACTTCTGCAAAACATTTTTTGACTCAAGTGCAACAAATTCATTTCAGGGCTATTGCCTCCTAAGGACATCCCTGCAGCTCACATTCCCACCACTAGCACTGTGAGCAGTTTTGGTCCCCATATCCAAGAAAAGATATTACTTCATTGGAGGGGTTTCAGAAAGGTTCACTAGGATGATCTCCAGTATGGAGGCAATGTCTTATGAGCAAAAGGTTAAACAGTTTGAGACTTTACTCACTGGAGTTTAGAATAATGAGAGGTAATTTCATTGAAACACATAGGATTCTTAAGGGGCTTGACAGGGTAAATGCTGGGAGGGGGGCCAATTTAAGACTGAGATGAGGAGGAATTTCTTCTCTCAGAGGGTTGAGAGTTTTGCACAAGGGAGCTGTGGGGTCAAGGTCCTTGTGTGTATTTGAGGCTGAGATAGAGACATTCTTGGTCAGTCGGGGAATCAAGAGCTATGGGGAAAACACAGGAAACTAGGTGTGAGGAGTGTCAGATCAGCCACGATTCTATCCAATGGCAGAACAGGCTTGAGGGGCTGAATGTTCCTATCTCTTTTGGACTTACGATTAATGAAGATGTATATAAATGATATCTTTCGATTACAAATGACTGGATGAAATGTCTTTGTTTAGTAATAAACTTGCGGAACGTACAGTCACTGGGAAAAATAAACCTATCAATCAAATGTCTGTTTTTAACAGTTGCACACTGTTGGGGATGACTGTCTACATTGAAGGTAACAGCACAGTTGATAACTATTGTACCCACCAACCTCCCCTATCGAAGATTGAACCGTGGAAAAAAAGTAGGTTTCATATGTAATTTTTACATTTTTACCATGTTTAATTACTAACCTGTGCAGAATAGAATTTCATTTTGAACTAACCTGACCTCCGGTGTTTATAACATCATTAATTCCTAAGCAAGGCAGAGATGCTGAACAGTTTGTGTCACATATATACAGGATGGTCAAAAAGATGTTTGGCACGTTTGCCTTCATTACTCAGTCCTTTGAGTATGGGAGTTGGGAAGTCACAATGAAGTTGTACAGCACATTGGTGAAGCCTCTTCTAGAATACTGTGCCCACTTCTGGTTGCCCAGTTATAGGAAGGATAGTATCAAGCTGGAGAGGGTTCAGAAGAGATTTATCAGGATGTTGCCAGGTATGGAACGTTTGAGTTACAAAGAAAGGCTGGATAGGCTGGGATTTCTTGCACTGGAGCGTAGGAGGTTGAGAGGTAACCTGATAGAAGTTTATAAAATCATGAGAGAAATAGATAGAGTTAATGGTGGTTGTCTTTTCTCTAGAATAGGGGATTTTTTAGGGTGAGAGGAGAGATATTTAAAAAATACATGAGGGGCAAATTTTTTATACAGTGGGTGGTTTGCGTGTGGTATGAACTTCCTGAGGAAGTGGTGGATGAAGGTATAACTACCGCATTTAAAAACCATTTGGATAAGTACGTGAATAGGAAAGGTTTGGAGAGAGGAGCAGGCAGGTGGAACTATAGTTTAGTTTGGGATTATGTTCAGCATGAGCTGGTAGGACCAAAAGGTCTGTTTCTGTGCTGTATGGCTCTATGACTCTCAGGGTGGAAAATTCTGGAATTCTAAGAGGGTTTTAGGTTAAACTGAGGCCCTGTTTGCCTTTTAAATGGAAGCAGATGCTGAGCTGAAGTTGAATCATTAACATGGAAGTGTCTGAGATGTTGCAACTAGCAAAACTGATCCATGAATTCGCAACAAAACCCATCACTCCCATGATTGAGGACCTACATTGTCTGCCAGATAAAATTCACATCCTTCTTTACAAATTTCTTAATGTCTTCACCTCTGCTTTCTGTGTTTTTAAAGATACTTTCTAGTTACTCTATTCAGGCACACCACTGCAGGAGATGGGACTTGAACCCAGGCCTCCTGGCTCAGTGGTAAGACCACTACCATTGCAGCACACAATCCCTGTGTGACCATTTCTAGATCAGTCTTCCTGATCACTGCTCCCCTCCTTGCAAGTAACAGACTTTAATCACTCTGTCATTGACACCTGAACCTTCAGCTGCTGAATGTTGAAACTCTGGAATTCCCAGTGAAACCCCACTGCCTCTTTTTCGCTGGAGTTCAGACAAATGAGGGGGGAATCTCATAGAGACTTATAAAATTCTAGCAGGACTGGACAGGGTAGATGCAGGGAGGATGTTCCTGATGGTGGGTGTGTCCAGAACCAGGGGTCACAGGATGAGAATTCAGGGTAGACCATTTAGGACAGGGATGAGGAGACATTTCTTCACCCAAAGAGTGGTGAGCCTATGAAATTCAATACCACAGGAAGTAGTTGATGCCAAAACATTGAATGTATTCAAGAGATGACTAGATATAGCACTTAGGGTGAAAGGGATCAAAGGATATGGGGAGAAAGCAGGATTGGGTTATTGAGTTGGACGATCAGCCATGATCGTGAAGAATGGTGGAGCAGGTTTGAAGGGCCAAATGGCCTCTTCCTGCTCCTATCTTCTGTTTTCTATGTTTCTCTGTTTATTTCTTCAAGATGCTTCACATGACCTATGCTAAATTGCCCCTTAGTGACCAGGGATGTGCAGGCCTGGTGGATTAGCCATGGGAAATGCAGGGTTACAGGGATAGGGTAGAGGGGTGGGTCTGGTTGGAATGCACTTTGGAGGGTTGTGCAGATTTGATGGGGGGGGCAGAGGGGGGAGAAAATGGCCTAGTGGTATTATCGTTGGACTGTTAATCCAGAGACCCAGGTAATGTTCTGGGGACCCAGGTTCAAATCCCGTAATGGCAGATGGTGGAATTTCAATTCAATAAGTATCTGGAATTAACAATCTAATGACCATGAATCCATTGTCAATTGTTGAAAAAACCCATCTGGTTCACTCATGTCCTTTAGGGAAGGAAACTGCCATCTGGCCTACACGTGACTCCAGACCCACAGCAATACAGTTGACTCTTAATTGCCCTCTGGGCAATTAGGGATGGGTGATAAATACTGCCTGGTTAGTGACACTCTCATCCCGTGAATGAATAAAGAAGACAAAAATGGCCTGCTTCCACACTGTAGGGATTCTATGATTCCAGTACTTCTTTCATCAATTTGTGACCCTCCATGTGTATCCATGTCTCATTCCATTTGCTGATGCTCCAGTGAAGTGCTTTGGGATGTTTTCGCATGTTGACAGCACTACACACAGAAACAGGTTGTTACTGTGGCCTATAAGTGAAATTCAATGCCATTCACCTCTGGAGGTCTGTAAGAGGATAAAGAGTGGACACAAGGAAATGTTAGGAGTCCCTGCAAACTCCAGCTTCTTTCATAGATAAACTCATTATTAGCAAAAAGAACTAGACTCAGGGAAGTTTTAAAAATGTAGACAGTTAGGAGGATGAAGGAACATGGGAACAAGTGTAGGCCATTCAGCCCCTTGAGCCTTTTCTGCCCCTCTAAAAGATCATGGCTGAGCCTTTACTTCAACACCATTTTCCCCGCACTGTCTCTGTACCCTTTTCTTTAAATTCATTCACATGGTGAAGTCTTCGCTGGCCAGGCGGCATTTAGCGCCCATCCCTAATTGCACAGAGGGCAGTTAAGTGTCAAACACATTGCTGTGGGTCTGGAGTCACACGTAGACCAGACCCAGTAAAGACAGCAGTTTCCTTCCCTAAAGGACATCAGTGAGTCGGATGGGTCTTTCCCAACAATTAAAAGTGCTTTCATGGTCATCGTTAGGCATTTAATTCCAGATTTTTATTAAATGTAAATTCCACCATCTGGCATGGCAGGATTCAAACCCAAGCCCTCAGCACATTAGCTGGGTCTCTGGATTAATAGTCTATCAATAACATCACTAATATCTAGACAGTTCTCGATTTCTGCCTTGAGCATACTCAGTGACTGAGCATCCTCAGTTTTCTTGCGAAGAGAATTCTGAAGGTTTACCATTTCAGCAAGTCAGCGGAAGTTGGGGAAAATGTTAACACAATTATTGAAATTTTCAGAACATTTTTACAAACCAAGATTTCCTCTTGTTCCAGGAAACTCTTTAACTTCTTTCATGGTTTGGATTCTGATTCCTTTGGCCATTCTTTGTGTCATCATAACAGTGAGATCATCACTGTGCAAGGTATCAAAGAAGCAAGGTAATGGATTGAAGGTTTGGGTGACAGTTTATTAATCCAAACATAGATGAGAGAGGCAACAGCTCCTTGCATGAGAGCTGAGTGTCATAGGACTGAAACGTTTTTCCACTCATAATACCTAAGTCAAACTATCTGCCTTTTATCTGTTTTATTTGTGAATAGAAGTGTGTGGCTTCAGGGTTTAAAGGGGTATCGTTAAAGTGCATGATTGTAGATTAGTTATCCTTCCTTTTTCTCTGCCATTTGTTAAAGAGTAAATTTGTTTACAATAAACAGAATTATTTTCCTGTTGATGGAAACCTGGCGTGAATTGATTTTGTGCTGAGTCGCACAATCCATCAGGTAAATTGATCAGTTCTGAAGAAGCCATGCTAAATTGCTCCATAGTGTCCAGGGATGTTTAGGTTAGACGGATTAGCCATGGGATGGTCAATGTGAGGTTACAGGGAAAGGGTGGGGGTGGGATGCTCTTCAGAGAGTCAGTGCAGACTTGATGGGCTGAATGGCCTCTATCTGCACTGGAGGGATTCTATGATAAGGGTCACTGGACCAGAAATGTTAACTGTGCTTTCTCTCCACAGATGCTGTCAGACCTGCTGAGTCTTTCCAGCAATTTCTGATTTTGTTTTTGAAATTGATCAGCTTGATGGCTCAATGGGATGCTTAGACATTTGTGATTGACTTGAGGAATAGTGGGCTTTAACGATTGGTGGTAACACCAAACAGAAGCTTTTCTCAAACTTAAGTGTGATCCAATTGCTGTAAAGATTATAAGAGGGAGCTTCAAGTCAGGAGTCAGTTCAGGTCAGGCAGTATCTGTGGAGAGAGAAACAGAGTTAACGTTTTGAGCCTGGATAGAAACATAGAATCCCTAAAGTGTGGAAGGATGCCATTCAGCCCATCGAGTCTACACTGATCCTTCAAACAGCATCCCACCCAGACCCAGCCCCTACCCTACCCCCAAATGCACTGCATTTCCCATGGCTAACCCACCTAGCCTGCACATCCCTGGACACTATGGAGCAATATAGCATGGCCAAATCACCAGACAATTTGAAAACACAGCATTAACTCGGTTTCTGTCTCCACAGATGCTGCTGGACCTGCTGAGTTTCTCCAGCATTTTCTCATTCATTTCAGACTTTTGGCATTCGTAATATTTTGCTGTTATTACAGGAGTCAATCTATGTGAATGAACCATTTGGTACATACCTAAACTTATTAGAAAAATTCAATTGAATTTCTGCACCAAATGGCCCAATCACTTACTGTTTGCCAACATGTTTGTAAACAGCTGTGAATTTGCAGCAGTGTGAAGTAAGCTTGTCTAAATGTGGAATCAAATGTAAAAATATAAACTTGGAAATGCAAGGAAGCGTTGCAACAGGACCGTATTGTAAATGTATATTCTAGATTCATTACTGCCTTGCTAAACTGATTTGTCTCTCTGTCTCTCTCTCTCTCTCATAGGAATTGGAATGCTGGTGAAACTGAAGGTAAGTCTGTTTTACAAACGTTGCTTGTTCTCTGAATTACCATTCCATTTACAGATTTTTCATCAACCAATGGTGAATTGGGTTGCAAGTTTAAAACTATTTCAATAGAAATGTCTTTGGTTCGGATGGTGTTTGTTACAGTATGCAGCTCTGACTTCACCCTAAGATCTGTTTGTTCCTGTCCCCTGGGCTGTACAACAGGTTAACTGTCCTCATAGGATGTACTCTATCAGTAATAAGACCATAAGACATAGGAATAGTAGACCATTCAGCCCATTGAGTCTGCTTCAACATTCAATGAGATAATGGTCGATCTGATCATTCTCAACTCCACTTTCCTGCCTTTTTCTCCTTTACCCTTGATTCCATTATTGATTGAAAATCTGTCTACACTGCAATATTTACAAGTTTTAAAACTTGTAAAGAATTATTATTCTACTTTTCCCTTCTTATAGCCAAAGCACACAACCTCAGCCTTTTCACATTGTACTTCAAATGCCATCTTGCTGCCCACTCATGTAGACCATAAGGGAAGAAATAATTCAGACATAGTCTTGAAAGAGTAATTCCAATTCTTTGTTAACACAATGTGTGTATATTAGAGTCTAAAACAGAGAACTATTTCTCCAACAGTCCCCCATTGCAAGCTCTTTCTCTGTAAGTTCTACTTATGTCACGATTACTTGGCTTATTCCACAGTCTTCATTGTGAAACAGGCTGAAGAAGAACAAAAGTTCACAGAATTGTTACAGTGCAGGAGGAGGCCATTCAGCCCATTGTATCCACACCAGCTCTCCGAATGAGCATTGTGATTTAGTGCCTTTGTAACCCCTCCAAATTGTTTCTCTTGAGATGATAGCCCTGTTTGAATGCCTTGGCCACACATCCAGGCAGTGCACTCAGTACCTGTGGCAGAGTCACCCTAAATCTACCAGACCCCAGTGCTGCTCTGTCATGAAAGACTGGTGGTGGTTTAACCTGAGGGGCACCACGCCATGGGTGAGGGAAGGGTTTGAGAAGGAATGTCCTTCACAGTAACCTCAGTCAACATGGGAATTGTGCTCATGCTGTTGGCATCAATCTGTATTGCAAAACAGCCACCCAGCCAACTGAGCTAACCACTCCCCACTTCAGACTCTAACCACTTGCTGTGCGGAGATTCTTTTCTCACACGTTACATATGCTCCTTTTGCAAAGAACTTTAAATCTGCGCCCTGTCACGCTCAGATATGTGGCGCCTGTGGACTTTAACTCACTCGTTTGGTTGTGACTTGCCCCCTTCATTGATCTGCCTTTGAGGCTGCAAGTTGACCTGGTATCCTTGACTGCAGCTCAGTTCTAGAGGTCATTGGAGCTCCAAGGCTTCAGGCACCTGGCTTTGCAAAAGACCTGAGGCCTACTTCAAGCATGTGCCCTGGGCACCAACATTTCTGTATCTACCAATACCCCAGCTTGTGAAAATATTGGGACGGTTGGGCGATAACACAGTGGCATTATCACTAAACTAATAATTTGGAGATGCAGGTAATGTTCTAGGGATCTGGATTCAAATCCCAAAATGGCAGAAAGAATAAGGGGGAGAGGAATAAAAGAGGAAAAATATTAAAACAACAAATACATTTCTTTCACTGTGCCTAATTAAATAAAAATCTGGAATGATGAGTCTAATGATGACCATGAATTCACTGTTGATTGTCAGGAAATGCCCATTCAGTTCACTAATGTCCTTTAGGCAAAAGGAACTGTGGGTCTGGGCCTACATTTGACCCACAGTCAATGTTGTTGACTCTTGACTACTCTCTGGGCAATTAGGGATGTCCAACAAATGCTGGCTTAGCTGATGACACTCATATCCTGTGAATGAATTCAAAAAAATGGAGAAATGTTAAAAAGACAAACGAATTTCTATCAAATATGCATCTGTAAAATGAGCTCCTATTACTTTCTTTTCATGAAAAACACAGTTTATTTGCATCTGTGGCGTCAAAGGTGATATTTACAAAGGGAGTGATGACGAAGCAGAAATGAATGCAGGAACTTTGCCAGAAGCTGAGGAGCAATGCGTGAATGGAATTAACTCTGATTCAAAATCTGCGACAGCAATGATGCCACTGCTAAGCAACAAAATGACTGAAGCTCCTACATACAAATATGACATTCTCGATATTGAGACAGTGTCAGCTGTCGGTGAGTGCAATGTTTTCCCCTCTACCTTTTCCCTCCTGTCAATGTTGTCAGCTGTAGCTCAGTAGGTAGCACGTTCCCAGCCTGTTGGAAGGAGAAAGCTTGGAAGAGCTGTGAACAATCTGTGTCCTCCTGCTCCATTGAATCACCGCAGGCTCAGTGGGTGGCAGCCTTGCCTCTGAATCAGTACGTTACGAGTTTAAATCCCACTCCACAGACTTAAAGACAGAAGTCCAGACTGACACTGTCATTCGGTATGGAAGGAGCCTGTCAAGGTCAGAGGTGTCATCGTTTGGAAGGAAATGTTAAACCAAGGGTTCATTTTCCTTCCTGTATACAGACACTCCATTATTACTACATCAAAAGAAAGCAAGACAGTGTCATATACTTGCCAATATTTATTTCTCAGTTTAGAGATTATCTGGTCATTAATAATTAATATTATTTGTGGGGCTTGCAAGCTGGCTGCTGTACCTTCTGACATTACAGCAGGAAGTACAATTCAAAAGTATTTCATTGGTGGTAAAGTTTGCTACAGTGTATTGAAGTTGGGAAAGGTGCTATGTAACGATAAGTCTTCCTTTTCTTTCAATACATTGCACTCTGCTTATTCACCCTGATGTTTATATAAAGGGGTAATGTAGTAAAGATGTGCTGCTGTTTTAAATGCATTTTACAGCCCTGTAACATAGGATAAATGGGGAGGTTTTGTGGCACAGTTAGTAGCCTCCTTTGCTCCAGGTTTGAGTCCCACTCTGGCGCTGGTTGACAATGGAAGAGTATCTGTATTGTGGCTAAACAGTTTGATCCTTGACCTGTAAACCTTCCAACCAGCTGGGTGGCAGGTAGTAGAAGTCTCCTGGTAAGCCAAACTGCAGAAGGCAATTGAAAATCACTTTGACCTTAAGATTGGACCAATCCAACAAAAGCTTGTTGCCCAAACCTGGGAAATGAGGACAGGAGACCGGACAACCTACATTGACTGTTTGTGCAATTGAACCTAATTGTAACATTCATTTGTTTTCATGCAGTTCACCCTAAAGACAGTACAGAGGACAATATTCCATTTCCAGTCCAAGAAAACGGGAGAAACTCAAACACCTATTATCCCATAGAGGAGCAGAATCAGAAGCAATATAATGAGTCTGTAACTATGGGAAACAAAAGCAGTGCGCAAACAAGCCAATACTTCGAAAGCAATAAATAGTGACTGTGTCACATTTCTGTCCAAACTCAGCTTCCTGCAGAACACACAAGTTGGTATTATCAATGGGAGGTGGTTTTTAAAGGTGCACATGGCTGTTGAGTTGATGTCTTTGTCATGAGGAACCTATTCAACAGGAAGCGAGGAGATGTGTCTGAGGGCTGTTTGGAACCAAAGCTCTTTTCTTGGCGTTTGATTACATGAAAACAACTAAATCAATGAGAACACTCATCTCAGATACAAACAGCAGAATATTTTAACTTAGCAGAGATCTTCCTTAAGTAAATCATCCATTCCAAATGTGGATCCATGTCAGAAAGGTGGACGTCTCCTTTATTGTGGATTTGCAAAGTAGACCGGACTTGAACGTAAACCTCCAAAGATCTGTTGGTCTCAGGTTGTATTTTTAAACAATTCACAGAATGCCTACGGTACAGAAGCAGGCCATTCAATCAGCAAGTCCACATCTATTGGGTTTCGTAGGGATCAGTGATTAATAAAACAAATTTTTAAAATTCCTCTTCAAAAGAAACAAGGTTTATGGAAAAAACTAGCCATTAGCCTATTAAACTAGACAAACCTCTCCTCCACATTTTTGAGATTCTGAGTCTGCAACATGTTAAAATGGGAATTATTGGAGGTGATAATCAGCTCATTGGTAAAGATCCCATTTTAGGAGGAGCTAGAAAATCGCCCAGTGCCTTCAGTGAAAAGTCTAAGCTGGTGCAGTGCTGAGGGAGTCCTACACTGTCGCAAGTGTCTTTTTGGATATGATTATAAACCGAGCCTATGCTTGCCTCCTTCGGTGGGTGTGAAAGAATTCACAGTTTCAAACAAAAGGGGGAGCTATATTGAGTGTCCTTCTCAATAATTGTGGCCACAATCACTGTTTCAGAGCTCAGTAGTGTGTAAGTTGGCTGCTGCATTTAATCAAGTCACAACTGGTTATTTATTAAGGTTGCTGATTATAGAACCCAGTTCACAAAGCTGCGCTTTTCACAAGAGTAGCTGCACTCCCAAATAAATCATAGATGAGAAGCTCTCTCAGGTTTTTGAGGCACACACAGCAATGTTATATCAATGCACGTTCACTTTTCTTCCTGCGAAGTCGATTGTGCTGTGTCCTATACGTTTCCTGTGCTTGTCAATTTTCAGAGGTTTAAATACAGGAAAATAATTTATATGCAACATTTAATCTAACAGAGGCTGTGATCTGAGCAGCTCCAGGAATTTTGTCCTTTAGATTTGTGTAACTTAAACTGTGTTGGTATCTAGCTATTGCAACAACTGGAGCTTTCCTCTACAGAATAAGCAATATTCTTTTAAAGTAGTAACACACTTTAGAAGCTTGTCTTTATAAAACAATGTTCAAATTGTATAATGCACTCTCAAATATTATTACTGCTGTACATTGAACATAAATAAAATCAATTGCATTCTTTGCCTGGTTCAGTCTCCTTCTGCACAATATCATGCAGTGTCTGTAATTACCCAGACTCAACACTAAGAGTAATCCTGTATGATTACTGCAAAGTTAAGCAGGCTACTTGGGGGAGAGGGGGCAGTTTCTGTTAGATCAGAGGAGACGTGGTGAATTGAAGGAAGGATTTAGAAGTGCAAGAGACCCAGACCCCAGCTGCAGCATAGTGTACAGTTATGGGCACCACGTTATAGGAGGGAGGTGAATGCACTGGAGAGAGTGCAGAAGTGATTTCGAGAATGGTCCCAGGGATGAGAAACTTCAGCAATGAAGAAATTGGGACTGTTTTTCTTGAAAAGAAAGCTGAGAGGAGATTTGATAGAAGTTTTCAAAATAATGAGCGGGACTGAACAGAGTCAATAGGGAGAAACTGTTCCTGCTCATAAAAGGAATTAGAACGAGAGGGCATAGATTTAACATGATGTGCAAAAGAAGAAAGGGTGATGTGAGGAAACACTTTTTCACACAGTCTGGAAATGTGGTAGAGGCAGGTTCAATTGAGGTACACATGGATATGGAGTAAAAGCAGGACTAGGTAATGCTGCTCATTGGAAGAGTCACTACAGGCACAACAGGCAGAATGGCCTTCTTCTGTGATTCTGGGAGGAGACAATAAATCTTTCTGGGTTATAAGATGGGGAAGAGAGCAAGGACACAAGATTAAATCCAAGAGATTTAGGAGTAAGAGAAAGAACAGGTTCTTCTTTTACACAAAATATGGAGAGGTAGAGAAAACACTGTCAGAAAGTTACTGAAACCGAGTGTCAGCATCAATGATTGGGTTTTATAGGTGCCTGGAGGGAAGAAATGCACTGTGTGGCCAGATGGGATTGGGACAACAGATTGTATCAAATTAACACAAACACAGATGGATTAAACCAATTCCCCCTATTTCCCAGGTAGCAATCTTTCCATAAATATAATTGCATTGTCAGACAGAACCTGTGATGCAATTACATCAATTTGGGTCAACCAATACTTTGCAAATGGAGCATCAAGCACCATTCAGTATGGTCATCCCTCTCAGTCCCCCGTTCCTGCTTTCTCACAATACCCTTTGATCTCTTTGGCCCTAAGAACTATATCTAACTCCTCCTTAAAAACATTCAATGTTTTGACATCAACCACTTTCTGTGATAGAGAATTCCACAGGCTCAGCACTCTCTGGGTGAAGAAATTTCACCTCGTCTCAGTCCTATATGGCCTTCCCTGTATCCTTAGACTGTGCCGCCTAGTTCTGAAGTTGCCAGTCATTAGGAACATTCTTCCCAAGTTTATCCTGCCTAGTTAGATTGAGATAGGTTTCTATGAGATTCCCCCTTCATTCTTTGAAACTCCAGTGAATAGAGTCCTAAACAATCTAGTCTCTCTTCATAGGTCAGTACTGCCATCTCTGGAATCAGTCTAGTAATCCTTTATGGCACTCCCTGTATTGACAGAACATCATTCCTCAGATAAGGAAATCAAATTTGGACGTAACATTCTAGGTGTGGTCTCACCAAAGCCCTGTTTAATTGCAGCAAGACATCCCTGCTCCTGTGCTCAAAAAATCCTCTCACTATGAAGGCCAATATTCTGCATGCTGACTTTCAGTGACTGGTGAAGAAGGACACCCAGGTCTTATTGCACCTCCCCCTTTCCCAACCAATCATCATTCAGCCTGCCTTCCTGGTTTTGCAGTAAAGTAGATAACCTCACACTTGCCCACATTATTCTCCATCTGCCGGCTCTCTCAGCCTGTCCAAATCACACGGCAGCATCTCTGCATCCTGCTTGTAGTTGGTGTGGGAGCTGTGCGTACCACCGCACAGTTATACAATCATAGAGCCGCACAGCATGGAAGCAGACCCCTTCGGTCCAACTCGTCCATGCTGACCACACCTTCTGGTCCCATTTGCTTCTGCCAACTTCTGGGCAATCCAACAGCGCTGTCTGCATTTGGAACCCCCCCAGAAATTCAGGCTTCACTTTCAGTAGGCGACTGAAAGCATGGTCAAAGAGGTAAACATTAAGGGACGGCTTCCCAACGTGGGGGGGGGGGGTCCCTGAATGGGATCACAAGCTGATATTTTTGGGGTAAAGAACTGTAGGGTAGCAACGACCATACCTACATCCCTCACTCTCTTTGATGTTTTAAACCTATTTTCGGAAGTAATTCCAAGTATACTTAACTTTAAAAAAATTTTTTTTTAATTGACTATATGAAAAAACACATGACAATTGTTCAAAATGCCTGACAGAACCTAATTGTGCTGGTGTAAGGGTCATAACCGGAGCACTCTCTTCCACTTTCAGCCACCAGAGAGCGGTGCTGTTCCATGTGCTGTATCACGGATCATTAGCCGTCTTTTAAAGAGACTTTTTCAAGCAGAGAGAAAGGGCGACACTTCAGGCACTGCACATCCTTCAGGAGTATCTGGAATTCTATTTGAAAGCTAAGGACATTATGAGAACACTAGACTTTTTAGCTTTTTAAAAAGACGCAAGTTCCTTTTGAGAAATTAGCAGATGGAGCACATTAAGGTCCCATTACCATAGCCACAGTAAACAATCAAGATATCATTTCCCTTAAAGTTAATTGTTCACAAACAGAACACACGATGGGGGTTTCCTCATTTTCTCCCAATGGCTGATTTGGTCTCAGACTTCAGGGGCCAGTCTTCATGCATCAACTCCAAGAGAGTGGTGAACCTGAAGTTTCTGGCATTTTCTCTCTTTTCAAAGTCATCATATTTCTTTGCAGTTTCTTCCTGATTGGACCCATTGGCAGCATCAGGCGGCCATTACACCCAGACAATAATAAACATTTACACTGCTGGTCAGGTTGCAGGTGGTGAGTACCAGAGTGAGAGGATGAAACGGTACTTCCACAAAAACTGTGCCTCACACCATCCGTTACCCGCTCATTACTAACTTCACCATCAATTTTGGAATAGCAGTAACTCCCTCATCACTTACTTGAAGTTAATGTACCATTGCAAACGTACCAACTTTGAGAGGCTTGCATTTTGGTAGGACAAATCAGCGCAGGACATATACACTTTAACAGTAAGGTCCCAGGGAGTGTTGCTGAACAAAGAGATCTAGGGGCGCTGGTTTATGGTTCCTGGTTGCAGGTAGACAGAGTGGTGAAAGCAGCATTTAATACAGTTGCCTTTGTTGGTCAGTGCATTCAGTACGGGAGCTGGGAGGTCACGTCGTGGCAGTGCAGGACTATGATTTGGCCATTTTTGGAATATTGTGAGCAATTCTGGTCTCCCTCCTACAGGAAGGATTTTGTGAAACTATTTCAGTCCAGTGTTTCTTTAAAGTGATGTGTAAACAAAGCAAGGGTGATATAAGAGGGAACTTTTTCACATAACCAAAGCTCGGTTAGCTCAGTTGGCTGGACAACTGCTTTGTAATGCAGAGACACCAACAGCGTGGGTTCGTATTCCCACATTGACTGAGGTTACCCTGAAGGACTCTCCTTCTCAACCTCTCCCCTCACCTGAGGCATGGTGACCCTCAGGTTGAACCGTCAGCAATCATCTCTCTCTAACAGAAGAGCAGCCCTATGGCCTGCTAAGACTGTGTGTTGGTATTTGCCTGGGCTTCGAATGTACTGCCTGGAAATATTGTGGAGGCAAATTCAAGCAAGGTGAGAGCGGGAATTGGACGATTCTTTGGAAAGAAATAGATAGTGTGGGAGGGAAAAGGATAACGATGCTGATCTAACAAGCCAGTGCTGGCATGATAAGCTAAATCATCTCCTGTACCACTGTGAACTAAAATATTTCCTTTGCATTATGACTGCATAGAGGAGCAAGATGATTTAATTTTTTTTAAAAAATCAGAAGCTACGGTTTACACATTCTTTATTGTTTACGAAAACTTTCAATTCGTCCCAAAGATTTGGGACTTATTGAAAATGGGCTTCACTGGTTCTCCACCAAACATTAGCACAAGACAGCGAAAGCCTCAATTTAGAAGATTCAAAACTATGCTTTTCTTTAAAATATCTACTCTGGTGGAATGTTATTTTTCCAAAATGGCTCAGTGCCAATGGCTGGTAGCTTATGCGTTGTACGAAGACGAGGAGACATTTCCTCCATGACCCGTCCAGTTTGTGTGGACGAATTTGCCAGGATTGCAGAGCAGCTCGTACGTGTGGGCACCAAAGTAATCCCTTTGTGCCTGCAGGCGAAAAAAACCAACTAGATTAGTGAGCATCATGCAATCCTCAACCTCCCTGCTCCTCCCCTTCAGCAGGCATTCAACTCCGAAACACCACATCCTCCCCTCAAACCCAACGGCAAGGTTTGGGGTGGGGGGAGGCGGGGGCACAGAAGGAACTGACTGCAGAACACATCAGCATCAAGTGTCAACATCCTCTTGATATTTTAAAAATCAAAAATCAAAACGTCCCACACCCTTCCAATTTCTAACAACTACAACCGCCCAGTCTGTGCAAGCTCACCATTTAAAAAAATTATTTCTCTTTTTATATCCAGAGGCGCTCTCACACACAACTGAACTTTGCTTTTACCACCAACACCAAAAATTCATCTGTCACCCACCACTATCAAATCACCCATTTTTCCAATGGCTCCAATTCCACGCAGTTAGGGAAATGTAATAATTACACAAGGGAAGGTGCGGGGGGCTTTAGTAAAATAAAAGGATTACATTACGGGTAGTTTCTGTACCTGGATCAGGTTTGCTGGAAGCATCCGATGTCGGTAACCGTCATAGAAGGACAAAGCAGTACTGAAACAGGGCATAGGAATGCCCATCTGTACCCCAGTGCTAACCACACGACGCCAGGATTCCTGCAAACAGAACGTTCAGTGTTAATCAGCTTCTCACAGCAAGACCTGGATTATACGCTGGGGGGGGGGATGAACTTACTCCTCCTAAAATTATTTGCATTAAAACCAGAAGAAATAGGAGCAGGAACAGTCATTTGCCATCTTGAGGCTGTCTTGCCATTCAGTAACATTGTAGCTTTAACTACACTTTACTGCCTATTCCCAACATAACCAATATGTGGGAGTCAATCTAAAACCTCTCCATTTTCAATGGCCCAACCTCCACCGATGTCTGATGGACAGAATTCCAGCAATCACCAAATTTATAGAAAGGCATTCCTGTCACATCTCTGCCTCAAATGCGAGACCCAGTTTTTGAAACTGTGCCAAGTGACAGATTCCTAGAAAAGGGGCCATGATGTGGAGGTGCTGATGTAGGACTAGGACGGACAAGGTCAGAAATCACATGATGCCAAGTTGTAGTCCCACAGGTTTATTTGAAATCACCAACTTTCATAGCACTGCTCCTTCATCAGGTGTTGGTGCCTGAAGGAGGCGTATGGCTCTGAAAGCTTGTGTTTTCGAATAAACCTATTGGACTATGACCCGGCATCGTGTGACTTCTGATCTCATACAAGGGGCAACATGCTTTTAACGTCTATCTCATCAATCTCCCTCAGGATCTTCATCACCCCACAATCTACAAAATTCCAAAGCTTAGGGGCCCAGTCGGTCCCACCCTTCCTCATTAAACAATGGGTCCAGCCAAGCGAATCTGCTTCAATATAGATACAAACCTCACGACGGAAGGAGACCATAGTGGTACACCAACAATGGCCGACAATAGACAGCAAGAGAGAGCTTTTTCAAAATCTAATTTCTTTCAAATGCCTCAGCAAGATGAGCAGCAATTGTAGCGACAGGAAAATGTTTCAGGTCAACATCTAGTTCTGATGAAGCTTTCACTCAGGTTTTAGGGTCATAGAATCCCTACAATGTGGGAAGAGGCCATTCAGCCCATCGAGTCTGCACCGACCCTCTGACGAGCATTGTACCCAGACTCAGCCGCCCATGCTATTCCCAGAAGCCTGCAATTCCTCATGGCCAATCCACCTACCCTGCATATTTTTGGACTGTGGCAGGAAACCCACACAGACACAGGGAGAATGTGCAAACTCCACACAGACAGTTTGCCCGGGGGAGGAATCGAACCCAGGTCCCTGACACGGAGGCAACAGTGCTAACCACTCAGCCTCTGTGCCGTCTTTCTCTCTGTTGTCAGATCATGTTTTACTCTTAGGGCACATTCATAACAGAATGGATGCAAAACTGGCTCAAAAAGGTAGAAGACAGAGGGTGGTGGTGGAGGGTTGCTTTTCAGACTGGAGGCCTGTGACCAGCAGTGTGCCACAGGGATCGGTGCTGGGTCCAATGCTTTTTGTCATTTATATAAATGATTTGGATGTGACCATAAGAGGTATGGTTAGTAAGTTTGCAGATGACACCAAAATTGGAGGTGTAGTGGACAGTGAAGGTTACCTCAGAGTACAACGGGATCTTGATCAGATGGTCCAATGGGCCGAGGAGTGGCAGAAGGAGTTTAATTTAGATAAACGCGAGATGCTGCATTTTGGAAAGGCAAATCAGGGCAGGACTTATACATTTAATGGTAAGGTCCTGGGGCATGTTGCTGAACAAAGAGACCTTCAAGTAGAGGTTCATAGTTCCTTGAAAGTAGAGTCCCAAATAGACAGGATAGTGAAGGTGGCACTTGGTGTGTGCCTTTATTGGTCAGTCCATTGAGTATAGGAGCTGGGAGGTTATGTTGCGGCTGTACAGGACATTGGTTAGGCCACTTTTGGAATACTGAGTGCAGCTCTGGTCTCTCTACTATAGGAAGAATTTTGAGAAACGTGAAAGGGTTCAGAAAAGATTTAAAGGATGTTACCAGGGTTGGAGGGTTTGCGCTATAGGGACAGCCTGAATAGGCTGGGGTTATCTTCCCTGGAGCATCAAAGGCTGAGGGGTGACCTTATAGAGGTTTATAAAATCATGAGGGGCATGGTTAGGGTAAATAGGTAGGTTCTTTTCCCCAGGGTGGGTGAGTCCAAAACTACAGGGCATAGGTTTAAGGTGAGAGGGTAAAGATTTAAAAGCAACCTAAGGAGCAACATTTTCATGCTGAGGGTGATGCTTATGCAGTGAGCTGCCCGAGAAAGTGGTAGAGGCAGGTAAAATTACAACATTTAATAGACATTTGGACAGGTACATGGATAGGAAAGGTTTTGAGAGATACAGTCCAAATGCTGTCAAATGGGACTAGTTTAGTTAGGAAACCTGGTTGTGTTGGATGATTTGGGCTGAAGGGCCTCTTTCCATGCTGTATGACTCCTGTCTGTGGTCTTTCTAACTCTGCCTTGAGTTTTAGTCAATGACCCAACCCCTCTCTGCTCTCCGGAGCAGGGAATGACAAAGATCGTCAACCCTCTGAGGATCCTTTCAGTGACTTTTTAAAACAATCACTGGTTTGGGAACCTCCTCAGAACTTAAAGTGAGCTAATTTTCACAATCCTTTAAAAAGGGTACCATTTTTTTAAAAGTCAAAAGGAACATCTTCATAATAATGTAAACCTGAAACAATTTTTATCTCAGAGTCATAGAGCTGTACAACATGGAAACAGGCCTTTTGGTCCAACCCGACCAGATTTTAAATAAATCTAGTATTTGTCAGCATTTGGCCCATATCCCTCTAAACCCTTCCTATTCATATACCCATCCAGATGCCTTTTAAAAATTGTAATTGTACCAGCTGCCACCATGTTCTCTGGCAGCTCACTCCATATACACACCACCCTCTGTGTGAAAAAGTTGCTCCTTAGGTCCCTTTTAAATCTTTCCCCTTTCACCTTTAACCTATGCCCTCTAGTTTTGGCCATGACCTCAGTGAATGACAGAACAGGGTTGAGGGGCCAAGTGGCCTGTACCTGCAAACTTATTGTGTTGTTATCGCCAGAATGCCTGTGCTTCACTTTTAGGTTCTGATAGTTTAAAACATCATGGATTCATAGTCTGATGTTTCCGATGAAATGTATGAGAATACCTGGCAATTCTGAACAGCTTTCATGAAGAACTGGTCCAGCAGCAGGTTCTGCAAATCCGGATTTGCATCAAAAGCATCTTTAATTTTGCCCAGAAAGACACTGAGGAAAGATACGGAAAACACAAGCGTTACAAATATTCCCTCCCATGTGCCGAGGAGCGGGCAGGAACTGTCTGAAAGCATCAACTTGTCACTCAGGAGCCGGTAACTGTGACATCGAAATGCAGCAAGTTTCCCCAGAGACCAAACAGCACAGTCACTGCAGAAACAGAGCGAGTGGAAAACAAAACCCAAAACCTTGAACTTTTTGATACAGTTCTTGGGTTACATTGACTGCAGATTGCTTTCAAAAACAAACATAAAAAAAATTGCAATCTGCATAGCCCAAGGAGCCAGCATTTAAAAGAATAGCTACAGTATGGAGGCAGGACATTCGGCCCATCAAGTCCACATCAACTCTCCAAAGACCCAGACCCACCTCCCAGCCTGTAACCCTGCGTTTCCCATGGCCAATCCACTCTAGCCTGCACATCTTTGGACTGTGGGAGGAAACTGGAGCACCCGGAGGAAACCCACGCAGACAAGGGGAGAATGTGCAAACTCCACACAGACAGTGGCCCGAGGGTGGGATCGAACCTGGGTCCCTGGCACTGTGAGGCAACAGCGCTAACCACTGAGCTACTGTGCTGCCCAAGTTTCAAATTTCATTTGAAACCCATGGCCCTTGGAAGTTTAGAAAAGGATGCCTCCAATCCCTCAATGCCCTAAGGGAGGAAATTCCAGGATTTTGACCCAGAGACAGACAGTGAAGGAATGGCAATATATTTCCAAGCCAGGATGGTGAGTGGCTTAGAGGGGAACTTACATGGGAGCACCACTCCCTGTATCTGCTGCCCTAGAAATTGTTCCTTTTGAAAGTTGATATTCTAGAGATCCTGTCCTGATGAGAAAAAACTTCAACAAGGGGACCCTCTTCGGGCAGCACAGTAGCATTGAAGGAAACTCCACCCTTTCCTCGAGGTTTATAAATAAGGATGGATTAAGTACTCTGCACAATAACCACACTTCTCATTCAGCGGGTAATTTGCACAGTTGCACAACTTAAATTTCCTCCTTTAAAATGACTCTTTTATGATGCTCGCTAAAATTTATCATCATCACAAGGCTCTCATTTCCCCTTGCTCCAATCTCTAATGCTCCCCAGTCTGGACCTCCATTTGATGGCACCTTGGGGCCTCATACCATCTTTAGGCACTATACAAATGCACATACAAAGGGTGTTTCTCACCTCCTGATAATACAGCCTCCTCTCCACATCAGTGCGATTCCACCGTAATTCAGAGACCAGTTAAACTCTTTGGCTGCTTGTCTCAACAGCATGAATCCCTGAGCGTAGGAGATAATCTTGGAAGCGTAGAGAGCCTACAAAACAAGAACACATTCCAAAGAAGCGAAACATTAACTTCACTTCTCTGCCCACAGGTGCTGCCCCAAACTGCTGAGATTCCCTGCAATTTGTCTTTCCATTAAATACAAAACTGCAGGCCATTACACGACAAAGCAACAACTTCCCTTTGCTGTACAATGACACGCAAGGTTGGGTTAAACGTGGGCAACCTGCACGTGGATTTCATCAGCCTATTCCAAAAAACATCTTATAGATGTGCGCGCGCACACACACACACAACGATTTTAATTGATTCCACGTCTGAAATCAGAAACAGCTGTACCATTTTCCATTAGCCTTCCCACCTTGCACAATCTCCTGCTAACACTGAAGATTACTCTAACAGACACTGATCGCAACCAGGGGGCTGTATTACAGAGAATCAGAATAAATTCTTGAAATTCAACACATTTTACGAAAAAAACCTAAAGATCTTGAGCACAGTTGGAAAGAAGAGGGTCCCGTTGTTGAAGTTTTTTCTCATCAGGACAGGATCTCTAGAATATCAACTTTCAAAAGGAACAATTTCTAGGGCAGCAGATACAGGGAGTGGTGCTCCCATGTAAGTTCCCCTCTAAGCCACTCACCATCCTGGCTTGGAAATATATTGCCATTCCTTCACTGTCTGTCTCTGGGTCAAAATCCTGAAATTTCCTCCCTTAGGGCATTGAGGGTCTACCTACAGCACATGGACTGCAGTGGTTCAAGAAGGCAGCTCACCCCCACCTTCTCAAGGGGCAACTAGCGATGGGCAAGAAATGCTGGGCTCAGCCAGTGACACCCACATCCCACAAATGAATGAAATCTCTGAAATTTCTGAAGAAGGGTCTAGGCCCGAAACATCAGCTTTCCTGCTCCTCTGACGCTGCTTGGCCTGCTGTGTTCATCCAGCTCTACACCTTGTTATCTCAGATTCTCCAGCATCTGCAGTTCCTACTATCTCTGGTACAATTAACTGAGAAGCTTTTGTTTAAATTCAAACCAGATCAGTCTACTCTGATTGGTCAAGAAAAAAAAGGTAATAAGCAGGTGGGTTTCGTCCGGGTGCTCTGGTTTCCTCCCAGGGTCCAAAACATGTGCAGGCTAGGTGGATTGGCCATGGGAAATTGCCCGTAGTGTTCAGGGATGTGTAGGTTAGGTGGGTTACAGGGCACGGCAGTGGGTGGGACGCTCTGAGGACCGGTGTGGACTTGTTGGGCCGAACGGCCTGTTCCAACACTGTAGGGATTCTAAGAAATAGTTGTGGGAGGGCTGTTATGGCACGATGGAACCAGGAGGCCCAGGTTCAAGTTCCACCTTCTCCAGAGGTGTGTCATAGCATCTCTCAACATGTTGATTTAAAATACTTTAAATTAACCACCTCATTTTTTTTGGTAAAGCCAGCCCAGCCGCTAAAAGATTTGCTTATTTATTCTTTTTTTCTGTATTTCCTCCTGCAGTGCACTTTCCTCTCTAGAATCTTGGAGATCTTTCTGCGTCTGCCAGTCATCTCCTGCTACTCTGACCAAAGTGCCCAGTTATTTGTGGGCAACAGCAGGCTATTCCACCACATGGGGATTCACAGAAGAGGCCAGGGCCTGGCAACTCTGGTCATCCCCGTCCAGCAGGTTACTACGGTGTCCAGGAGCAGGATCTCTGCCCGATTCCACTTCATGTCTAAGGCTCAGGGCATTTATTAAACCCTTAACAGTACCTCACCAGAGGGGAGCCTGCCTTAAACAGGAAACAGCTTAACCCTCAAAAAGGGTTAGTCGCTTACCAAAGAAATGGGGCAGGCTTCTGTGTAACTGCCCCAGAAACAGACCTGCATTCTTACAGAAGCCACACGCAAATTAACGTGCTTCAAGCTCATGCCCAGCATTAACATCAACATTCCCGATCAAAAGCAGCTACTTAAACACAACATACGCTGCAGAAACAAAACCGAACTCTCAAACAATCCTCCACCAATCCCACCTGGCGTATATCTTCCAGGAATGTCTTTTTATCCCCCGAGAACTTCGGTTCTTTAGGTCCTGCCAGTTGTTTGGCAGCTGTTAACCGTTCGTCTTTCAGAGAGGACAGGCACCTTGCAAAGACGGCCTCACCTGAAAAACATCGAGATCATTCAGATTACAACCCACGTCGACAGCCCGTCCAAACCCAGGCTCACGGTGACCCCTCCACACAAACTCACCCCCTCATCATTTGAGCTCTGTCAGTGCATTGTCTATTCCTCTTTTCCATGTGTCATCCAGCTTCCCCTTCAACCAACTACACATTTTACCTGAATTAACACTTGATTGGAGGCTGCACATTTTCCTTGCTCTTTGGGTACAGACATTTATGCTCAATTCCCCTCTGGATTTATTAATAACTGGATTCTGAGCCCCTTACATTGGGGGATATTCTAACCTTCCATCTTATCCGTTCATTATATTAAAGGCTTCTAGCAAGTCCCCTCTCAAGCTAGTCTTTCTATAAAACAACAGGCCCTTGCCACCCAGTCTTCCCTGACAGATTATAACCTCTATTCAGGCAGCATCCTTACAAATCCTTTTACATCTTTTCAGTGCCTCTTTTATCCCCTTTAAAAATAGGTAGCAGAACTTTCCAAATAAGATCTAACCAGAGTTCTGTACAGGTTTATCATAACTTTCCTCCTTCCATTTAAAATTCTCTCTCTACAAATGGTCCGAGGAATTATTCAATAAAAAGGCCCTTGAGTCAAATCTATTTCACCAAAGCTACACTAGTCCCAATTTCCTGCTCTGGGCCCATAGCCTCAACTCTTATGATATTTCAAGTGAAGAGGTTCATAAGAATGATCCCAGGGATGAAGGGCTTGACATGCAAAGTACTCAATGGAGTTTAGAATGGGTTTGGGGGCAGGGGGAAAGAGGCACTGATTGAAACTTACAGAATACTGAGAGGCATGGATAGAGTGGACAAGGAAAAAAATGTTTGTACTAGCAGGAGAGACTGGGACCTGAGGACACAGCCTCAGAATGAAGGGGCAACCCTTAGAACTGAGATGAGGAGGAATTTCTTCAGCCAGAGGGTGGTGACTCTGTGGAACTCATTACCACAGAAGGCTGTGGAGGCCAAGTCATCGAGAACATTTAAGACAGAGATAGATAGGGCCTTGGTTAGTAATAGGATGAAGGGCTATGGGGGAGTGGGGGAAGGTGGGTGAATGGGGTTGAGAAACATATCAGCCAGGATCAAAACGGCAGAGCAGACTGAATGGGCTGAATGGCCAAATTCTGCTCCTACGTCTTATGTTCTTACGGTCTCATCCATGTACTTTTTAAAAAAAGATGGTGAGGTATCCCGCCTCAATTACCCTCCCAGGCAGGGCATCCCAGACACAGGCCCCCACCCCCCAACTACCGTCCCAGGCAGGGCATCCCAGACACAGGCCCCTACCCCCAACTACCCTCCCAGGCAGGGCATCCCAGACACAGGCCCCCACCCCCCAACTACCCTCCCAGGCAGGGCATCCCAGACACAGGCCCCCAGCCCCCAACTACCCTCCCAGGCAGGGCATCCCAGACACAGGCACCCACCCCTCAATTACCCTCCCAGGCCCCTCAGACACCACTCCGCCCCCAAGAACTATGCTGGTGTTTTCAGATGGACTCATTAGCTGCCATCAAATAATTTGTGTATCTGGGCCCCTTTGCCACTTTACCACATGTAGTTATTGTGTGATGGACTAAAGAAAGCAACTCGCCACCTCTTCCTGTCCAGCAATTCAGGATGAGCAATAAATGCTGGTCAGGCCAGTGATAGCCACATCACCCCACACCCCTATATCATTGGGGCACTAAAACAATGACAAATGGATGGAGGATGGCAGACTCCAGGCAGCACCATTTTAATTTGTAAAATTCAGGAGCTACCGAACTTCAGCTAATGTGGCAACTCAAAATGAAGGAAGGAGGGAGATTCACAATATCGCTGCTGCTCGCCAGTCTTTTTGTGGAAGAAATTCTTCTGAGTCACTACTTCTCTGTTTTCTACGATGACAATGAGTTTCTCTTCCCATTTGCTTAAGCTGCTTTCTAATCTGCAGAGATCAGAGTTAATTCCACTAGCTGCATTTTTTATTTTGGGGTTTAAGGTTACCAGGATGGTAGTGATGCTGACTTGTGTAAGACTCTTGCTGTGTACAGTTCTTGGTGCCACATTACAGGGGAGAGAGAGAGAGAAAGAGAGAGCGAGCGCGAGAGCGAGAGCGAGAGAGCGAGAGACGATTTATCACGGATCGCTCCAGGAATGAGAGATTTCGGCGATAACGGTTGACTGAAGAAGCTGGCACTGCTCTCCTTGGACAGGAGGTGGCTGTGAGGAGATCTGATCAAGGTTTTCAAAAGCATGAACAGCTGCATAGAGGACAGATAGGAAGAGGCCGACATTGCTTATAAAAGCATCAAGAATTAGACGGAGATAAAAGGTAATGCAGATGCTGGAGAATCCGAGATAACAAGGTGTGGGGCTGGATGAACACAGCAGGTCAAGCAGCATCATAGGAGCAGGAAAACTTGACATTTCGGGCCTAGACCCTTCATCAGAAATGGGGGA
>JAHRHZ010000004.1:4715637-4729691 GCA_024137785.1 Ginglymostoma cirratum
TTTCGGGCCTAGACCCTTCATCAGACCCTTCATTTTCTGATGAAGGGTCTAGGCCCGAAACGTCAAGTTTTCCTGCTCCTATGATGCTGCTTGGCCTGCTGTGTTCATCCAGCCCCACGCTTGTTATCAAGAATTAGACGGAGTACATTTGAAGTGGTGTGCAAAAGAAGCAGGTGTGAAATGAGAAACATCTTTTCACACGGTAGGCAGTTATGGTCTGGAATTGTGGTGGAGGCAGATCCTATTCAACAGGGGTCTGGAAGATGGTTTACATAAAAATGATGTGCAGGGATATGGGGAGAAAGCTGGAGATTGGCATGAGGTAATGGTACTCATTTAACGAGCCAGTACAGATACAGATACAATGGGCTGAATGGTCTCTTCTGCAACACAACAATCCTGTAATTCCATTCAAATCAATATTATCTTCACACTTTATTTCAGGCAGGGTCTGAGCATTTGTCGCTACCTGCCTATGGTTTGGGAGGATGTGCAGTCAAGCCCTACATCCTCAGGGTTTGTGCTCAGGGACGGGGGAGACACTCCGATGGTGTGCTGAGGGAGAGCTGCACTGTCAGAAGGGCTATCTTTCAAATGTAACTGGAGTCCTGTCTGCTGTCAGGTGGAGGGATAAGATCCACTAACACTATTTCTGAAGGAGTTAATCCCAGTGTCCTCGCCAATATTCGCCCTTTGACCAACGTCACTGGACGAGCTGCTCATTTTCATCACATCGGTTGGTGGGAGCTTGCTGTGCGCAAATTGGTTGCTGCACCTCTCACCTTAGAGAAGTTCATCATTGGTGTAAAGCTATTTATTCACTCATGGGATATGGGCATTACTGGCTACCCCAGTATTTATTGCCCATCCCTAATTGCCCAGAGGGCAGCAACCACATTGCTGTGGGTCTGGAGTCACATGTAGGCCAGACCAGGTAAGGATGGCAGTTTCCTTCCCTGAAAGGACGTTAGTGAATCAGAAGGGTCTTACCTGACAATTGACAATGGAGTCGCGGTCGTCATTCGGCTTCATTCCAGATTCTTTATTGAATATAATTCCACAATCTTCCATGGTGGGATTGAGATCCCAGAGGGGACTGAAGCTCTCCATGCCCATTCCCTCCAGGGTCAGCACAATAACAGATCAAACGTGGGATTGCTCTGAACAGTAAGGCTCAGAATGTGGGCAGGTTGTGCATTTACAGGTTGTTAGTCTTCAGCCTTAAAGGTTGCAAAGTTTACCTTGCTGATTGTTCACATTTAATCGTGAACAACCAGATTCCCAATAAAAATCAAACCTGGTCGGTAGCTCGTTAACACCGAACTGGTGTATTGCTGAAGAGAGACAAAGCGAAAACCTTTCATCTTGCATTCATCAGGACAAGTGCAAGAATACCAAATCTCAAGGAAACATAATTTATACTCAGTGAGAAAGAGAGTGTGAATGACCACCAAGCAAACTTTGGTAGGTCGAGATGTGGCCAAGGAAAAAGCATCAGAGAAAGGTTACTTTAAAAATGTACCACTTCTCATGTGGTATACATTGGCGTTGCCTTTGAAACTTGGTATTCTTACATGTGTCCTGATGAATGCAAGATGAAAAGCTTGGACATGGTGTGCATTTTTTCTCCGGTGACGCACAAATTTAGTTATCGGTGCCACATCTTGGCAAAAGTGGGAGTGTTCAAAGCAACTCTCCTTACCAATAAGGGTGACTGGCACTCCGAATTCCAGCGAGGAAATAGCCGTCCACTTCCCCGTGCCCTTCTGGCCTGCAGAGTCTTTGATCTGGGGCAGCAGTGGCTTTCCATTGGGATCCCGAAATTTAAGGATGTTCGCTGTGATCTCAATCAGGAATGAATCGAGTTCTGTCTTGTTCCATTCCTCAAATACCTGACGTGGAATAAAACAATGTGCAGACTTTATTGAAAAGAAAAATCAGGAATCTGCCCCACACCCACCAACTCAATTCCATAAGTGAATCTCTAAAATGCCACGCTGAAAATAAAAGATTTTTAAATTAAAAGTACTCGAACTGGTTAAAAGTAGACAACAAATGCCATTTTCCATAACTGTGGACATTCAAGAAGAAATGGATGTTTCATATCGAAATGGATTTACACAGAATAACGCTGGATCAAAAAATCAGAAATCAGCTTTTATCTGGATGGCAGAGGGACGACAAAATTTGAACATTAAAAGAAAATCCAAGTGTTCCAGATTCTGGGAGGTACACACGAGATCCAGAGGGGTGTGAACCAAGTGACTATTTAATTAATCTGAAACAGGAATTGCTGGAGAAACTCAGCAGGTCTGGCAGCATCCGTGGGGAGAGAAACAGAATTAACATCGAGTCCGGGAGGACTCTTCTTCAGGGAAAGAGTTTGGAGGAGAGTCACTGGACTCGAAACGTTGACTGTTTCCCTCTCCACAGATGCTGCCAGACCTGATGAGCTGCTCCAGCTATTTCTGATCTCCAGCATCCGCAGTTTGTTTTTCGTTTTGACTCTTTACGGATCAGACGTATATTTGCAAGCAGACTGTGCTAACCTTGGCCATTTCATCATGGTCCATTTGGAGAATATCCTTCATCAGCTGATAGGCCTCGCAGATCAACTGCATGTCCCCATACTCGATACCATTGTGCACCATCTTCACAAAGTGACCTGCCCCTTCGTCACCTACCTGAGGGGTAAAACAGAGATCACAGAACTTCAACCTGGGTTTCGCAAAGCTACAGGTTAGCGTTCTGACGTAACGAGATGGAACCACACGGTTAACGCAAAACCGAGCAAACAAAACTACAACCAGAGACTCATTCCAAAACATTAAGCAGTAAGCAGAGCACGAGCTTCGTCAATGTCAAACTTTAAAATGATCCAACGCTTAGATCTCTCATTCTAACGCTGCAGCTGTAAAGAAACTAGGACGGTAAAAAATTTACAATATTATGTTCCATAAGATCCAGTCGCAGGAGGAGGCCTTTCAGCCCCTCAAGACAGTTCCGCCATTTAAAATGATCACGGGTGATTTCACCTCGGCCTCAACTCCACTTTCCTGCTCACTCTCCGTAATCCATTATTAATTAAAATCCTGTCAACCTCCTCCTCAAATTTAATCAATGTCCAGCACCCCCCACACTCTGGGGATCGTGAATTCCACAGGTTCTATCTAAGCTTCCACCTGACAGTGAAAATGATACAAGTTGGAGTTTTGATACCCTAAGTACATTCCCTCCCTCAGGGCGTTGTGCATCTACCTACAGCACAGGGACTGCAGCGGTTCAAGAAGGCAGATCAACCCCACCTTCTCAAGGGGCAACTAGGGACAGGCAATAAAATGCTGGTCAATGTCCGCATCCTATGATCTTTTTAAAATAAGTCAAACATTTCTCAGCATCTAAGGCTTTAATAAGTTACATAGCATTATTACAAA
Organism: Ginglymostoma cirratum; assembly: GCA_024137785.1. Classification (NCBI taxonomy): domain Eukaryota; kingdom Metazoa; phylum Chordata; class Chondrichthyes; order Orectolobiformes; family Ginglymostomatidae; genus Ginglymostoma; species Ginglymostoma cirratum. The sequence goes on from JAHRHZ010000004.1 coordinate 4,719,072, forward strand.
TCCAGCTATGATAACACCTTTAATAAAAATGAACCAAATATCAGTAAGAATGAGAACTCTTGACTGATATTCGAATCAGGCACATCCAAATCTGAAACTCTACTCTTCCAGACACCAAATATCCAGCAGTTACAATTTTATCTTGTATAATAATTGATTGAGCGCTCAGCTCAAGGATACTGTGCAAAAACAGAAAGAAATCATTATGCTGCCAAATCTTGTTTACATTGTAAGGCTGCCAGTCCGGCTCTCAGTGTGGGGCACTTGTGTGTTTGGATGGAGTTGGATGATCAGCCATGACAGTAATGAATGGTGGAATAGGCTCAAAGGGCCGAATAGCTTCCTCCTACCCCTATTCTCTATGTTTATTAAACACAGGGCCCTCTCCTTTACAGAGAGAAAGGACATGCATCTGCTTCAGTGTAACAACAACTGGAAACAGCTGTTCTCTGGTTCACTTCTCAGGACAATTCTTTGACCAATAAAAACCAATCTACCTGGTTTAAACTGTGTAGCAGCCTGGAAGTTAATGGTCAGTCATTACCCAACAGGTGCTTTCTTTATGGCATCAACTCTGCCAAGTCAGACTCCACCTGACAACCACTCTCCTGTCTCAGTGTAAATGTCATTTCCTGTGGATTTTCTGGTGAGCGCAAGATAAGAAGCTTTTGACAAAATGTGCCTTTTCTCAGCAATATTTGGAGTCCTTTACTACCAAACACTTCGATTTCTGAACTGACACTCACCCAGTCACAACAGGCCTCACCAGTTCCAACCTTGGCAGCAATGCTCTGGAAAATGGGCTTGATATGCGGCCTGTACAAGGAAGATGGAAACACAAAGTAAACCAAAAACTTAACTGTTCACACCTCACTGCATCACACAGCTCATGTCAGACTCAAAACAATTCAGTGATTTTTTTTTGTTGAACTCCATCACCGAGGAAACTATCTGAATTAACAAAACAGTCAACATCCCTCTTACAAAAGAGGAACGTTGTCAGCGGATTAAACATTACACTCATCCATCATTACACCAAAGCATTGTTACTATCTCTTTAACGTAAAACAATCAGAATAATGTATCACACAAATCGAATCACTTGGTCGGGCAGTCAAGGTAGTTACTTTCATAGAATCCTTACAGTGTGGAAACAGGCCCTTCGGCCAACAAATCCACACTGACCCTCACAGCATCCCACCCAGGCCCATCCCCCTATTACCCACGTAATCTACACATCCCTGAACACTACGGGCAATTTAGCACAGCCAATCCACCTAGCCTGCACATCTTTGGATTGTGGGAGGAAACCGGAGCACCCAGAGGAAACCCGTGCAGACACCAGGAGAACGTGCAAACTCCACACAGACAGTCACCCGAGGCTAGGATCGAACCTGGGTCCCTGGCGCTGTGAGGCAGCACTGCTAACCACTGAGCCACCTATTTTGAAGTTTATTTGTTACAAACTAACAAAGGTTCTGCGTTGTGTTCGATTTCTTCTTCTAGTCTGTCCCTGGTGTTCTTGCAAATTGTCCTGATGAGTGCAACATCCCAACTCCTGCAATTTCACCTCAGCCAACCCGGTCATCAAGCCAGGTTAGCTGGGTGCCACCCCCAGCACGCACTCAGTGGCACCCCCTGCAGCGTTACAGAGACAGTGCACACGGCTGCCAGAGCATCGCAACTCTCAGTCTGGAGCAATCCAACAACAGGCTAACTTTCAGAACTCCCAGAAGTGAAACAGTTTTTCACAGATAGTGCTAAACCAGGACACAGATGCTGCGACTATAAAAGGGCATCAGGTCTCATCGAGGAGGGAGCCATCTGTGGGCAAAAGATACTTCTTTTCAAATCTGTGCTGGCCATTTTCTCTCTTGCTCCAGCAACTGATCAACCCTGGAGATGCCAAAAGGGGACTGGCTGGTGGTACCCTCCCCTCTCCATGACCTACGAGGGAGTGGAAAAGGAGGCCTTTTCCATAGAACCAGCTTCTCAGCCACAGTATCTCAACAGAAATTGGGGAAAACCGCAAGTATCATGGAACCACAGAATCCCTACAATGTGGAAGCAGGCCATTCGGTCCATCAAGTTCAAAGTGCCTCTCTGAAGAGCATCCCACCCAGACCCATCCCTCCCCCTATAACCCCACATTTCCCATGGCCAATCCACCTAACCTGCACATCTTCAGACTGTGGGAGGGAACCAGAGCACCCGGAGGAAACCCACACAGACACAGGGAGAATGTGCAAAGTCTACACAGTCACCACATACTGGAATCAAACCCAGATCCCCGGAGCTTTGAGGCAGCAGTGCTAACCACTGAGCCACCATGCCAACCCTAGAACAATAGACATGATACAGCACAGAAAGGGACCATTTGGCCCATCTTATCCATGCTGACTCAAAGACACCCAGAAGCCCTTTCTCATCCCATCTTCCTTCACACAGCCCATAGCCCTGCAGTTTACAGCACTCGAGGTGCAGATCCAGGTACATTCTGTTTAGATGAGTTTAGGGTCTCTGCCTCCACCACCAGCTCAGGCAGCGTATTCCAGACACCCACCACTGTCCATGTAAAAAAGGTTTTCCTCACATCTTCTCTAATCCTTTTGTCACTTTGCATGACTCTCTGACCCCTAGTTTTTGAAATCTCTGCCAAGGGAGGCAGGTTCCTCCTGTCTATCCCTCACAATTTTGTAAATCTCAATCATGTCACCCCTTAGCCTTCTGAATCCATCTCAACCTCTCCTGATTTCTCTTCGTAATTACAAATCTCCAGTCCTGGCAACATTCTAGTAAGTCTTTTCTGCACTCTCTCTCAAGCAATTACTAGCACATAGCTCTCCAGTTGGGACAGATGATGGCTTAGCGGTATTATCGCTGCACTGTTAATCCAGAGACTCTAATAACATCCTGAGGACTTGGGTTCAAATCCCGCCATGGCAGACGGTGGAATTTGAATCCAATAAATGTCTAGAATGAAGAATCTAATAATGATCATGAATCGATTGTTGGAAAAACCCATCTGGGTCATTAATGGAAACTGTCACCCTCACCTGGTCTGGCCTACACGTGATTCCAGACCCACAGCAACGTGGTTGACTCTTAACTGCCATCTGGGCAATTGGGGATGGACAATAAATGCTGCCTAGCCAGTGAAGCTCTCATCCCATAAATGAATAAAGGAAATAAAAAGTTGTGGCCCAACTCCAATCAGAATTTACCCCAATTTCCCGACAAGATCTCCTTTCCACAAACACCAGCAGCACTTCAGAAATACCATTTGTATGAATTAACAAAAAAAAGTAGGATTAGCTGCAGTAATCAGGTCTACCATGCTGTGGGCATACCAAGCTTCTTTGTGGCCACCAGGCATTAGAGAGGGTCCATATCGTGCTCCATCTTCTCCACCGCTAACCCCGCTCCCGACAAACAGCAGACCCTTGGCTTTCAGTTCTTTGCATCTCCTCTGCAGATCAGGAGGGAAAAGGAAGTTAAAGGCACATTGTTCACATTTCCTCAGCAAGTCAAGTACAAACACAATTACCTTTTGCTTATCAGTGAAGCAAAGGAACAGCATAATTGTCAAAGCTTTTGAAGCTTCTGGGATTTTGAAGCAAATGACACGAAGTGTAGTTAGTGACGTTCCCACGATGTCTTGCATAAATGTATTTCAGGCTAGGTCACAGTTAATCGGCAAACACATTCAAACGTTAATTGAAATCCTTCACAAAATAATGGTGCAGCTTGTGAGCTTCAAGAACCTTATTAAAAAAGTAATAAGAGCTCATAAAACTATACACAAAAATCTAAAAAAAAAAAAATCTACAAGATGGAAAAAAAAATGTACAGGTTATCTTTTAAACTTTTCTCATGTAGTAATGGACCTCTGGGACTGCTCTCAACTGAAATGTTAAATGTTTGAGTATTATCGAAAAATACATTTTTAACACTTCTACATTTTGCACTCATCAGGACAATTTGCAAGAATACCAAACATAAAGGGGGAAACAACATTTTATACTGTACATGAAGACAGTGCTGACTGTTTGGAAAGTGGACTCTGACTGGTAGCGGTGTTGCCATAGAGAATGTGCAATGGGTGCTGGATATGTTAACACACAGAGCCCTGTTCTTTGTATCTACATGCTCCGACTGCCTGCATTGAGCCGGTTTCAAGTAAAAATAGGCAGCCACTCCCTGGTTCATTTCTTAGTTCATTTCTTTACTCAGAGAGTGGTAAGGGCGTGGAATGCCCTGCCCGCCAATGTAGTTAACTCAGCCACATTAGGGGCATTTAAACAGTCCTTGGATAAGCATATGGATGATGATGGGATAGTGTAGGGGGATGGGCTTAGATTAGTTCACAGGTCGGCGCAACATTGAGGGCTGAAGGGCCTGTTCTGCGCTGTATTGTTCTATGTTAAGGCAATGCCTTGACCAGAGTCAACACGAATTTCTGAAGAAGGGTCTAGGCCTGAAGGGTCAGCCTTCCTGCTCCTCTGATGCTGCTTGGGCCTGCTGTGTTCATCCAGCTCTACACCTTGTTACCTCAGATTCTCCAGCATCTGCAGTTCCTACTATCCGTGAATTTCACAAAGAAGGGCTCAGGCATTTTCAACAGAGACAGGAGGCAAGACCTGAATTACAGTTTTATCCACTGGACTAATCTCCCATGCATGATAATTACTCTCTGCCCAAGACTGCACTCTCTAATTGAACATGATAAGAAAGCCCTATACTAAACAAAATCACTGTCGCGCAGTGTTGTGATACCAACCGTTGTGTCTCTGTATTCTGAGTTCCCACCATCAATAATGATGTCACCTTTTTCCAACAGTGGAACCTGATGAGAAGAGATAGAAAAACAGATCAAGTGTGTTATTCAGTTTTCTTGTCTTTATTCTTGTGTCAGATATGGGTGTCTTTTAGCAAGGCCGATGTCTGCTGCCCATCCTTAATTGCCCCTTGCTAGGGATATTTCACAGTCAGCCACATTGCTGTTGGTCTGGAGTCACATGTAAGCCAGACCAGGTAAGGATGGCAGATTTCCTTCTGATTAGTGAACCAGGTAGGATTTTAAATAATTGTTATTTCACAATAACTAATGAATCTAGTATTTTATTCCAGATTAATTAATTGAATTTAAAATTCCACCAGCTGCTGGGGTGAGATTTGAACCCACGTCGTGGATTACTCATTCAGAAACATGTCTGTTTCCGCTAAAGTCGACGTGGAGCAGGAAGTTTGCACGTGAACTTTCAGAAAACAACAAACGGGCCACTTACAGCCATGGGGCCATAGCCTGGGAAAGGGAATCCCTCAAACAGGGAAAAGCCAAGCAGGAGAAAAGGGAGTGTGTTTCTGTACAGGATGAAAGTTACCCACTCTCTCTGTGTCTCACTCACTCACACACACACACACACACACACACACACACACACACACGTCCTGTAAAATGTTATGGTGTAGCATTTTCTCCACTCCTGCGTTTGCAGCAGAAACTTCAGCAATCCATGCCCACCAGCAACGTACCAGTTTCTGGATGAAATCATCGACAGCCTGACCAGCCTTGACCAGGAGAACAATGCGCCGAGGGGTTTTCAACTTACAGACCATTTCCTCCAGACTGTGGGCACCAATCACTTTGGTCCCTTTAGCCTCATTTTCCAAGAAGCTGTCCACTTTGGAAACAGTCCTGTTGAAGGCACAGACCTGCAGCATAAATGACAAGTCAATTCTCGATCAGACTCTGCAGCACCACAGATCATACACACAGAGTAACCTACGCTACTGTCACACAGTTTGCAGGAACTTGGGGGGAGCAGTTGTGGGATGAGAAAGAGAAAACGTGGTGATATCCAGGTCAACAGCCTCGATATCATCGCCAACCAGCCATCAGCTCCAGCTCAGTATCGCTGGATTTCTCCGACGTCAGACCTCAGTGGAAGCCCTCCCAACACAAAACATTAACTACTTCTCCCTTCGCAGTCATTCCAGCATGCTCAGCATTGATTTTATTTCCAGCATCCGCAGTATTTTACTTTTATTTCAAGAAGGTTCAATCCTCTCAGCGCAGAGTAAAACCTATCCAAAATTCTTATTGAGCCCAATAAAAGGCAAAATGCTGCAGAGGCTGGGGATCTGAAACAAACACAGAAAATGCTGGTGAAACTCAGTAGGATTGGCAGAATCTGTGGAGAGAGGAATTAACATCAAATCTGGTATGACTCCAAGGTTCTGGAATGTCGCACTGGACTCAAAACGTTAACTGTTTCTCTCCCCACTTAATGCTGCCAGAATGATAATAGGTGTACAGACAGAAAAAGGAACTTTGGCCCATCAAGTCTGCGCCAGTCAGCAACCCGAACCTTATGGTTCTAAACCCACTTGGCTTCTCGCCTTGTACACCTTGGCACTGCAAGTGCGGAGCTGAAACTCGGAAAGAGAGGCATACTGACTTGAAACATTAACTCTGTTTCTCTCTTCACAGATTTTGCCAGACCCTCCGAGTTTCACCAGCTTTCTGTGTATTGGTTTCTTCATAGAATTATAGAAACCCTAGTGTGTTGAAACAGGCCATTCAGTCCACATCAACTCTCTGAAGAGCATCCCACCCATACCCACACCCCTATTCTATCCTATTCCCCATGGCTAACCCACCTAGCCTGCACGTCCCCAGACACTATGGGCAATTTAGCACGGCCAATCCACCCTAACCTGCACATCTTTGGACTGTGGGAGGAAACTGGAGCACCCAGAGGAAACCCACGCAGACACGGGGAGAATGTGCAGACAGTCACCCGAGGGTGGAATTGAACCTGGGTCCCTGGCGCTGTGAGGCAGCAGTGCTAACCACTGAGCCACTGTGCTAGCCCCTTATTGAGCTCAATTCCCCTCACTTCTGCAAGCAAAGAAACTCAACCAGACAATCACGTTATTAGCTTAAAAACATAAGGAAACAAAGCAGAGTCTTTCGAGCCTTGGGAAGATTGTACACAAATTGATAATTATTAATTGTCAATTATCAATTTGTCTGTTAGGGAGACAGCACAGGGGAGATAAACTGCAGCCGATCACCAAACACACGCAGAATTAGCACAACCCACTTACCTGCTGGTTATCAGTGACCTGCCTCCCAGCCACGTTCAGCTGGTTAAGCGACACGGATAATGGATGGAAAAGGTGGGAGCAGGAAAATGAGGCAACTTTCAATCTTACAGCCCCTCATCAAGACCATGGGATGCATGACTCCATGTCCCATTTAATGAATACCACTTGAAGCACAGTCACAGTTGTTTCAGCGAATGCAGCAGGCACTATGGGGCATAAGCCAGATGCCATCCACGGCAAACTAAGAATTATTGTTCAGGTTGTACTTACCACAAAACCATGATCATTCATGTTTAAGATCAGGTTTTGGCCCATCACAGCCAATCCAATCAGTGCAATGTCAGCTCTAGTGGGAAAGACAGAAACAAACTTAGCTTTCTTAATATTGTTCGATGTACAAACACACAAATTAGGAACAGGCCATTCAGCCCCTTGATTCTGCCCTGCCATTCAATAAGATCATGGCTGATCTGATTACTCCACATTCCCATCAACTCCCGATAACCCTTCAACTTTTATCTCTGGCTGAAAGATATTCCAGTTATCATTTCCATTCAAGGAAGACAGTTCCAAACACACAAGACCCAATCGAGAAAGTAATCCTCCTCAGTTCTGTCTGAGAGGGCAACACCTTGTTTTAAAACAGTGACCTCCTAGCTCTAGGATATCCCAAACACCCTTTCCACATTCACCCTGTAGGGACCCCCTACTAGATTAACACCTGAAAAATCAGGAGAATTGCAGGAGTAGCAGATGCAAGAAAAAAAATCTCATGGGGGTCGGAATCAGAACCCACAATAGAATCTGTGCCACTTCCAACAACAGTCATGGAAATTAACATTATCCTTCTACAAGACTACAATCAAACCTTTACAAAGGCTCTCCATTGATCCAGTGGGTTAACGTGCAACTCAGCATGACTCCCAGTCAATAGATCATCAGGTTTCAGGCTCTGAAATGGATAGGTATAGAAACTAAAGCAGCTGCTCCAGGAAAACTCACTGAAGAGGAGAAGCAGCAAATTCGATTTTCTTTGAGTATAACATACCCAACATCGAACGTGCTCTTGCTGATTATTCTAGCCTCTCCTTTGATTATGGTGGCAAAGAGAAAATGATAAAGAAGGGTATGTTTCTCATTTTAAATAATTTGGGAAACCTGGTTGGCACGGGCAAATTGGATTGAAGAAGGGCCTGTTTCTGTGCCGTATGGCTCTATGGACTTCAAAGATCAGTCTGTGTGGAGTTTGCATGCTCTCCCCGTCTGTGTGTGGGTTTCCTCCAGCTGCTCCGGTTTCCTCCCACAGTCCAAAAGATGTGCAGGTTAGGGTGGATTGGCCATGCTAAGTTGCCTATAGTATCCTGGGAATCTGCAGGCTAGGTGGGTTAGCCATGGGAAATGCAGGGTTACAAGGCTAGGATAGGGTTTGGGTGGGATGCTCTTCAGAGGGTCGGTGCAGACTAGATGGGCCGAACGGCCCTTTCCGCACTGTAGGAATACTATGATTCTATGATTAAATCCTGTTTGTAAGGACAATGACGATCTTGGCTGTGATGTCCCTTCTCTGGAAACCACGCACCCTACAGCAAATGAAATAATCTAGTAAATACTCGTCCACTCTCTCTCCATGTTACCATAAACTGGGCAACGTATTGGGTGATTCTGAGTATTCAATATCCACACGGTTATGGAGAAAATAAAGGGGGTGGAAAAAGCTCATTGGAAAAAAATGCAATAAAGTGTTTGAGTCTTGGATGCACAAATTCTTTCCAGCTCAAGGATTGCTTACACATTCTTGTGTAACTACATTGCATTATCCTCAGGCACAGACGTTACATGGTTTGGTTAGGACACTATTTCAATATTATTAATTGTGTTAATTTCCCTGTTTGCACAACTTCCTCTAATTGGAGGATAATTCTATTTTCAACTTACCATGTGTTGCAAAGCCTTAAAAACAATATTGCAAAACAGCATTTAACTTTAAACATGGTGCTCTCAGAATGTGGCAATAACTCTCTAGTCATTCAGCAAAGATACAACCTGGTACTTCCTGATTCCATCCCACCTACAGAATGAGGAACCAAAGGTCTTCCAACTTTCCGCAAAGGCAGTACCGCGGACAGTTCAAGAGAACATATACAATCCCACAAGGACACTGGGCAGTCAACTCAAATCCAAACAATATTCACTCTCCGATAGCCTACCCATCAGCAACTGAGACGCTGCAGTTAAAAAGGAGCAGCATTATAAAGACAGAGCCAGCCATTCGGTCCATCATCCTTGTGCCTACGATACACTCAGTTTCAAACTTGTATTTTAATTTATTAAAGTCAGAGTTGTCATCGGGTAGTTAGGAAAAGTTTATGAGAAATGCTCAAAACTAATCTGTTGACTTTTACAAAAGCCGATTGAGAGCATTTTTGGTTTTAATTTCATATTTGTACTGTTTATATGCAATGCCTGTTTAGACCGCATAATTTCACTTCTTAGTGCCTTTCACAAAGTTAAGTTTCCAAATGTAGTTGTATTGTACAGCTTCTTGTTTTAAAGAAGATTAATGTGAAGTATTGATATGAACTTGACACTGATCATGGCAAAGAATAAACTAGATCTAAAAGTGATGAATAATTTGCATAAGAACCAGAATTATTTCACTAAGTGATTTCACCAACAGTGTGTGTTTGTACCAAAACGTCAATCAATCCACACACTAACAAAATATCTAACTCACAAACCTGAACCAGACAGAACAAACTGCTTTTATCCAGCCTGCAGGCAGATTGAACCAGAGACGCAAAAGATTTAAAGGACACTGTTTTCTTTATTATTGTTACTGTCTCAGTTTCCAACAAAAAACAACAAATAGCTCCTCTGAAGTCTAAAGGCTCACTGCGAATCGCTCACAGTCTTCGCTGAAAGACACAACCAACTTCTCAATTTACAAATGAATATTAGCAATGAGTTCTGTGATTGCTCAGACTCTACGTAACTGGTTAACCTTTTAAAACTGACTTTTATTCACTTTAAGAGGTATTCTATACATATTTTCTAATCAACCTGTTCAGAGATGTTATTACATACCTCTGGAGCAGGTGGGGCTTTAACCACCCTATAGTTACAACACATCCATGTGCCCAAATACTCTAAGGAAAAGTTCAGGATATTAACAAATTCCTTGTTAGTTATTTCAATCAACCTGATCAGACATGGTTGTTAGGTCTCATCTGTTGCCCCAGAGATAGGGTCACTACCATTGCTCCATATGACCCCTACACAGGATCGAGAGCTTAAATTCAACACTTTAGACTGCTTGGCCGCACCAAATCTCAAGAGATGTTCTATACACTGCAACACATAGTGGAAGCCAAAATAGCGATTACATTTGGAATTTGCTTGAAAGACAGGAAACTCGAGTGGCTGTTGTGATAACAAAAACGAAGTTGTTGGAAAAGCTCAGCAGGTCTCGCAGCATCTGTGAAGGAGAAAACAGAGTTAACGTTTCGG
>JAHRHZ010000004.1:4730091-4788761 GCA_024137785.1 Ginglymostoma cirratum
GAAGGGTCTGTTCTGAGGAAGGGTCACCGGACCCGAAACGTTAACTCTGTTTTCTCCTTCACAGATGCTGCCAGACCTGCTGAGCTTTTCCAGCAACTTCGTTTTTGTCATCACAACAGCCACTCGAGTTTCCCGTCTTTCAAGCAAATTGTTGTGATGTGTGACTTTTTTTCACAAAAGCATAGTGTGGGCTTCACTGGCTAGAACCTACCAATCCCTAATTGCCCAGAAACCAGTAAACAGGCAACCGCATTGCTGTGGGTCTGCAGTGACATGTAGACCAGACTAGGTAGGACAGTGGATTTCCTGCCTTGAAAGACATTACTGAAGCAGTTGGGCTTCCCTCACAATCATCAACACGGTCATTGTTAAACTCCAAATTTCAGATTTTCACAGAATTCTAGTTCCAACAGCTGCCAAAGTGGGATTCGAATCCAGGTCATCAGAACATTACCTGGGTGCCTGGATTAATAACCTAACAACAATACCACTAGGCCATCACCTCCCCACAGAGGTTGCAAGCAATGACCCTCCCTGTCCTCTCCCTCGCCACCAACCCCTGAAGGAAATCAGGGATGTGAGGTTTCTACTAGGGAAGAGAAAATAGAGAGTTCTTCTCACTGGCTCATTGGTGGCCAGGAAAAACCCCAAAAAGCTTTTCCAAAACATCAGGGACAATTCAATGAAAGAGTCAGAAAGAGCCGATTTCACCGGTCAATAGCTTGAAAGGGTTGGGGAAAGGGAAACAAGGAAAGTATTGACTGGTTGGTTGGCTTCCTTCTACACTGCCAAATATTATCACTTCCTCCACACACGGGACTCCTGTCAACAGAAAGGTGAGGGCAGCAGATCTAGGGGCATTAACAGCACTAAAGGGTGCCCAACCCTTTGTGTCTCTTTCCAAACAAACTATTAAACTGGAGAGCGTTCAGAAGAGATTAACCAGGATGTTGGAGATAACTTTTGGAGAAAATTTTCTGAAGAAGGGTCCCGACCTGAAATGCCAGCTTTCCTGTCCCTCTGATGCTGCCTGGCCTGCTGTCTCTCTCCAGCTCCACACTGTTTTATCTCTGACTCCAGCATCTGCAGTTCTTGCTATCTCTTAACCAGGATGTTGCTGGGTATGGAAGGTTTGAGTTATAAAGAAAGGCTGGATGGGCTGGGACTTGGTCACTGGAGTTTGGGAGGTTAAGAGATGACCTGATAGAGGTTTATAAAATCATGAGTGGCATTGACAGGATTAATAGGAGCTATCTTTACCCTAGGATGGGTGATTTCAAATCTAGGGGACACATTTTGAAGCTGTGAGGAGAGAGATTTAAAAAAAGACACAAGGGGCAAGTTTTTTTTTACGCAGAGGGTGGTTCGCATGTGGAATGAACTTCCCAAGAAGTCGTGGATGCTGGTACAATTACATCATTTAAAAGACACTTGGTAAGTAAATGAATAGGAAACATTTGGAGCGATATGGGCCAGGAGCAGAGAGGTGGGACCGGTTTAGTTTGGTATAATGGTCAGCATAGACCGAAGGGTCTGTTTCTGTGCTGTATGACTCTATTCTCATGGCCCTGTTCTCACTCCAATGTATCCTACACCATTTCAAATATTTAGTCCATTTTTCCATAAAAGATGCAAAATTCTATTACCTGAACCAGGGCATTCCACCAACCTGTGTAACCTTTTCTCTCTCTCTTCACTTTTTATTTAATGACTACATTTCACTAGCTCCCCAAGCCATTTGGTTTAAACCCTTAGATCAGGGAAAGAGACTATCCTATCTCCTCTAAAAGTCACTGCTTCAGCAGAGAGAACTCCAATATCACAAATCACTCTTTGTAACTATAGTCCCTCCCTCCCAGCCAACCAGCAGCATCCTGCATTGCAAGGACAGCACATCACTCTGATAGAATGTCTGGTGAGGGAACGCTCCTCCTAGCAGCTTGTGCAAGAGTCGGGAGAGGCCTAGGAGATCGTTAATATCCTCGTCTCTCACCTGGGAAAGGACAGCTAGCTCGAAAGCCCACAGAGCAATCAAGGAAAGAGATATTTTAAAAAGGAGAGACGGAAGAGAAAATCGTCCAGATTCAACTGAGCAAGCCCTTTAACTAACTCTGGACTCAAAAGCATATGATCACTTAGGGAAAGAAATCAGAACGAATTTAGACAAGGAAACAAATATTAAAATCATTGAAAATAAGCAACACAAGAGTGAAATACTGCCAGAAATCCGAAAGAAAAATGCTTGAAATGCTGATGGATACAAATTATTTTAGAGCATTAAATACGGTGGTTATTTTACAAGAATCGATGCAGTAGAGACAATCCCTGCCCACCCTGAGAGATATACTCACTCAGCCATGGTGCAATCTCAAGTCTCTGGGCACTGGCTGCTGCGGGTTTGTTCCATTTCAGCGCTCAGATCCCGCCCCTCTACACTTCTATTGGACAGCTATGAGATTGATACAAGGCGTTCTACGGGAAGGCGCGCTATGATTGGACGACCCGCCTATCAATCACAGACACGCGGAAGCTGCGCGGCTCCATCTTCACGCCGGGGTTGGGAGCAGGCGATCACTGGCCCCTGCAAACCTAGAGCCCCGGGCCTTGGGGCTGTCTGAAGCGGTCAGTCCCAGGAACAGGCGATCGAGCCTGTCCTCGCTCAGTCCCTTGATTTTCTGGGGTGACTCGCCTGGGCTTAAGCCAGCATCAGTTTCTTGCAAGTCAACATGACTTAACACTTTGAGCATGGGCAGAGCTTAGCAACCAGAGAGGGAGTGTGTGCATGGCATGTGGGTGGGGGAAGTTAGGCTCCAGCACAGTGCTGCGATAAAATAAAAAAAAACTACGGATGTGGAAATCTTGAAACAAAAAACAGAAACAACTGGAGAAACTCAGCAGGCCTGGCAGAATCGGTGGAGAGTTAATGTTTCGAGTCTAGTGACCCTTCTTCAGAACTGGTCCAACAATGTGTTTCCGGGCAGCCTAAACTCACAAGTGGAGAACCCCCACAGTCTATCCCTGGCCATTGATTATGAATGGATAGGAGGAAATGACATTGTGAATAATTCCTAAAGGGAAATCCCACATCTTTGCAAGACTTTTGGCCTACTCCTCCATACAGGACTGCTTAGTACCAATCCCTCCCATTTCCCCTGACCACAGTAAGAGCAGGAAATCAGGAACATCTGTCCAGTTTGTTGGTTCAGTTACGGACAGGGCAGATTTTCCTAGCCAATGAGAGCAGGCCTCTTTGATGTCAATCTGTAGCGATCAGCCAGGGCCAGATTTGTCACGCTCTGATGAAAGGTCATCAACCTGAAACATATATATATGATATATAATGATATATAATATGATATATATAATTTGATATATAATAGCCAGCTGGGATGTTTGGAAAAGTCATTCCTCCCCTCCCCACCGCCCAGTCCAACCATTGCTTTGCTTGATCACTCCTGCTGGGCACTTTTTCGCATTGATCAGTTCGGAGACTGCATTTCGGTTCAATTTTGCCAAGCATTTCATAACAAATTCTGCCAAATGTTAATTCTGAAGAAGGGTCACTGGACTCGAAATGTTAATTGCTTTCACTCCACAGATGCTGCCAGAGGCACTGAGTTTCTCCAGCAAATTCTGTATTTTGTTTCAGATCTCCAGCATGTGCAGTTCTTTATTTTATATTATCGCATTTAGGGTCTTGTTTGATGTAATATCCGAACTCAAATTGAAACTGACACGATCTCCAGCCAGAGTCTAATTCCATGACAAAAACTTTGAAATGTAATTTTGTTTAAAAGTATCCAAAGCAGAAGAACCAAAGGGAACTCTGCAGAAGGGTCACGGGGCCTGAAATGTTAACTGCTTCTTTCTCCAAAGTGCTGCCAGACCTGCAGAGTTTCCCCAGCAATTTCTGTTATCAGTTTAAGATCTTCCCCCAATCCCAGTCTCTTTGTTTTATTTCCCACTGATGTTGCGGGTTGGAGTCGAACAGCACTTTGAAAAGAACAAAACCTACAAGATCACTGCACTCAAAACATTAACTCTGTTTCTCTCGCCACAGTTGCTGCCAGCCTTGCTGAGTTTCTCCCACACTTTCTATTTTTGCTGTACAGCAGAAATTGAGCTTGTCGTGGCACAACCTGACAATCCAGGAGGGACAGTTCCAAATATGCCCATTTGGAACTGGAGTGTGTCACTCTGCCTCCTTGAGCCTGGTCCGCCATTCAGTAAGAACACAGCTGGCCTGAATACTCCCTATGCCCACCTACCCCCCAGTAACCCCTCACCCCCTTGCTCATCAAGCAACTTTCTATCTCCACCTTAAATAGATTGAAAAGACTCTGTGTCCATTGCTTTTCCATTCAGCGTACCAAAAACTCTAACTTTTCTTAAAGTGACCACTTGTTCTAGATTCTCCTATTAGAGCAAGTATCATAGAATCCATAGAACCCCTAGAGTGTGGAAACAGCCCTTTGGCCCAACAAGTCTTCACCGAACCTCAGAGCATCCCACCCAGACCCATCGCCCTATAACCCACCTAATCTACACATCTCTGAACACTAGAGGCAATTTAGCAAGGCCAATCACCCAACCTGCACATCTTTAGACAGAGAGGAAACCAGAGCACCCGGAGGAAACCCACGCAGACATGGGGAGAATGTGCAAACTCCACTCGGACAGTCGCCTGAGGCTGGAATTGAACCCAGGTTCCTGGTGCTGTGAGGCAGCAGTGCTAACCACTGTGCCACCCCTCTTTGTATCTACCCTGTAAAGACCTTTCAAGATTTTATGATTAAATCAAGTAGCCTCTTGCATTTCAAAGCTCCAGCGGACACAGTCCTAGCCTGTCCAAACTTCCCTTATCACTCCTGCCCCATTCCAAGTATTAGGCTGGAAAATCTTCTCTGAATTGCTCCCTATGTATTTACAACCTTCATTAAATAAGGTGACAATGCACAGTGCTCCAGACATGGTCTCATCAATGCTCTCCACGATCTCCGTACTTTTACGTTCAGTTATCCTTGTGATAATGGCATCTTTAGCTTACCTAATTACTTGCCGTACCTTTTGTGATTAATACAATAAGACACGCAGATCTCTCTGCATCCCCAAGCTCTGTACTATCTCACCATTTAGATAATATGCTCTTTCACTGTTCCTGGCAAATCAACATTTTTACATTTTCCCACACAATACTCCATTTGTCAGATCCTTGCCCACTCACCTAACCCACGTTTATTTGTAACCTCATTGTGTCATCTTCACAAGTTACTTCCTTATCTATCTTTGTGATATTGGCAAATTTAGCAACATTCTTATGGTCCCTTCATTCAAGTCATGTACACAAATTGTAAAGTGTACAAAGCCCTGTGGCACATCTTGCCAATCAGAAAATGACTAATAATGCCTATTATTTCCTGTGAGCTGGCTAATCTCTTCATTCCAATATGTATCCATACACCAAAGAGCTTTTATTTTCTGTAATAACTTTTGATGTGGAACCATATCAAATGCCTTCAGCAAATTTATAATCAGAACATCCATAATTTCTCAAAAAGCTCCAATAATTTTCTTGCAATAAATGCCAATGTGGCATTTGCCTTTCAAATTGCTTTCTACACCTATGTATTAGTTTTCAGTGACTATCAATATGTCCTAATTCCTTAAAGAAAAACTCTGCACTTGCATATCTTCATACTTATCCAGTGTATTCCATCAGCCTTGTTCTTGCTCATTGAGTCACATTATCCAAATCTGTTTGAAGTTTCATTGCAACATCCTTACAACACATTCCCAACTAGTTTTATGACAGTGATAAACTTGGAAACATGAACACTCAGTTTCCACATCCTATTCATACAGATTGTGAACAGCTGACACCAAGCATTGAGCATTGCTGTATGCCACTGGACACTTCCTGTGAACCTGAATGACCTAATTATTCAAGTTCTGTTTTCTCTCTTAACTGATCCTTAATCCATGCCAAAATATTACCGTCAATTCCACGTGCTTTTGTTTCTTAACTTCCTGATACCAGAGCAGAAACCTTTCAAAAGCCCAGCTGTACTGGTTTCCCCCTCATCGGCTCTGCTAGTGCCATAATTGAAAAACCTCACCAGGTTTGTCAAATGTGTTTTCCCATTCATAAACCCATCTTCATGTCACCCAATCAAATCATTATTTTCTAATTGTCCAGTTATCTCTCTCTTATCAAGTCAGTAGTTATCCCCATTCTCTCGCTTTCTCCTTTCTTAAAATGGTGAGGTTACATTTGACACCACCCTGTCTGCAGGGTCTGTTCCAAAATCTATAGAACTTTGAAAAAATAATGAACAATGCATCCACAATCTCAATAGACACTTTTAAAAACATTCTGGGACACAGATCATTAGGTCCCAGAGATTTGTTAACTTTCAGTCCCATGGATTTCACCAGCACTTCCTTTTCTAAACAGAAAACTAATGTTTTTTAGTTCCTCTTCTCACTAGTCTTTTGGATAGCTATTATTTCTGGGAAATTTCTTGCATCTTCCTCCCCGAAGATAGACACAAAGCAATTATTTAGATTCTGCGGTTTCCCGGATTGCCATTGTAAGATAAATTGCTGTCTTTGCCTGTGCGTATCCACATTGGTCTTTGCTAATTGTTTCCTTTTTGTTTTTTTTTTTTGTTTATTCATTCACAGGATGAGGGTGTCACTAGCTAGGCTGCATTTATTGCCCATCCCTAATTGCCCAGAGTCAACCACATTGCTGTGGATCTGGAGTCACATATAGGCCAGACTAGCTAAGGATGGCAGTTTCCTTCCCTAAAGGACATTAGTGAACCAGATGGTTTTTCCCGACAATCAACAATGGATTCACGGTCATCATTAGACTCTTACTTCCAGATATTTATTGAATTCAAATTCCACCATCGGCCATGGCGGGATTCGAACCAGAGTCCCCATAACATTATCTGGGTCTCTGGATTAACAGTCCAGCGATACCACCACCAGGCCATCGCCTTCCCCCTATTTTACATAATATAGACACTCCACTTTCAAGTTTCTTGCTAGCTTATATTCACATTCCAATTTCACTTTCTTAATCAGTTCCTTGGTCCTCCTTTGCCAAATCCTAAGGCTTACTGTTTAAGGTGACTGTATAAGCCTCTTCCTATGGTCTAATACAATAATTTAACTTCCTTTGTTAATCATGATTGGTTTACGTTCTCAGTTCAGTTTTTGTCTTAAAAGAATTACAGACCTTTCTTGCCAATCTCGTTAATTATTTAAATATTAGAAATTGCCTGTGTGTCATACTTTTAACATAGCTTCACATCCGTCACAGCCATTATAGTTTTCTTTAAGAACCTAGTATTGGATTGGGATTTACATCTGCTGTAGGAGCTTGCAAAGAGTCTTCAAGTGACAGCGCCATCTTGTGTCACCACATAGTTTCAAATTTGATGAAAAATTCCATCATGTTATGGTCACTCTTCCCTTAAGGAATTTTGCCAAGGTATTACTTAGCCATTTCTCTTTTCATAATGCTAGGTCTGAAGCAGCCTGTTCCCTAATCGGTTCCTCAACACACTGATCTAGATAAATTCCCAGAATGTTTACAAGATGGTTATCTTCCACAGTATTGGTATTTATTACATTTACCCAGACTACAAGTACTTTGAGAAAGGTAGTACAATATTTAAATAGCATTTGAATGTCTTGAGTGCTTCTCGTACAATTAGTTACTTGCAAATACAATAGATTGTGCGCAAATGTGACAGGTATTTCACTCATCAATATTCGACTAACAAAATGGAAATTAGTGCCCTTCGAACCTGAATGGCCTATCTGAAGCATTAACTCTGTCTGTTTCTCTCTCCACAGGTGCTGCCAGATCTGCTGGGTTTCTCCAGCAATCTGTTTTTCTTCTGGCCCAGTTAATCCATTTCTATTTAGTGATGCTGCTTGAAAGAACATTGACCATGAGGGCAGCTTATTCTTTGAATAATTACTGTTTGAAATCTGGAATGTCTACCAAAATAGGTAATCCTCATCCAAATGATATCTCCAGGCACTCTGTCATCTCAGCATTACAATGGACTAACTTGTGTGTTTCATTTGTAAAGTAGAGCTTAAGTCACAATTATGATGAAAGGAAAAGGCATTAGTGGATCAAACTGATTCAAAAAGAATTAAGCTTGTACATTATATTGAATAATTTCAAAATTGGCAAGGATATGGCACACTGTCAATTTGTGAAATTCTTGAATCTAGTTACAGGTGTTGTGAATCATTCTGGAACAATATCTAAGTCCATGTGCCACTATAATTAAACTGCCATTAAACATTACCTGTGCTTGTAAAATCCATTTTTTAAGTAACATTGAGCACTTGAAGTTTGCACATTTGCTTTGTGTCTGTGTCGGTTTCCTCCGGGTGCTCCAGTTTCCTCCTACAGTCCAGAGATGTGCAGGTTAGGTGCATTGGCCATGCTAAAATTGCCCCATAGTTTCCAGGGATGTGCAGTCTAGTTGGATTAGCTATGATAAATGCAGAGTTACAAGGAAACATTTTGGGGGTTGGGGGTAACGTGTGGTGTTTGCGGTGGGTCTGGGAGAGATGCTGTGCAGAGAGTCAGTGCAGACTTGATGAACCAAATGGCCTCTTTCTGCACTGTAGGGATTCTATGATTCTATGTCATCAGGTAAACTGATGCAGCAGTGTGATAGAGGGAGTGCCCAAAACACCATCTTTCAAGTTGTTAAGTGGAAGTTCATCAGGTGTATATAGAAAATCTCTCAGCTTGTTTTTTGGAAGAGCAGCAGTTCTCAAAAGTATCTGGAAAGCATCATCCAAATTCGCTCACGGGATGAAGGAGTTGTTGTTTGAACCAGCACTCGTTGTCCACCCATTGTTGAGAAGCTAATGGCAAGCTGCCTTCTTGAACCACTACAGTCAATTTGGTATAGATATACCCACAATACCATTAGGGAGGGAATTCCAGGATTTTGACCCAGAGACTCTTCAACCAACAGTTAAAAGCTCTGGAAGAGGTTTTTCCTTTTTTTTTGCTGTTTGTGGGATTTGCTATGTGCTTTTCCAGTCCCATACACTTCAAAAAGTAACCTGCTGGTTTTGAAGCATTTAGCAACAATTTAAAGGATCATACAAACATAATGTAAATGTAAGATAACAAGGCGTGGGGCTAGATGAACACAGCAGGCCAAGCAGCATCATAGGAGCAGGAAAACTTGACGTTTCGGGCCTAGACCCTTCATCAGAAAATGTAATTTATTTTACCAACTGAAATGAATATTACTTGAAAATACTTACTGTCCTACTTTGTCTTACAGAACTTGGAAATATATTATCATTCCTTCACTGTTGCTGGGTCAAAATCCTGAAATTCTCTCCCTAATGGCATTGTGGGTCAACCCACTGGACATGAACGGTAGCGGTTCAAGGCGACAGCTCACCACCACCTTTTCAGGGGTGGCTAGGGACGGGCAATAAATGCTGGCCCGGGCAGCGACGACCACATCCCACAAATGCGTTAAAAAAAGTCCTATAGGGAGTAGCAATAAAAAAGACGACATGTTTCTTTTGCTTATGAATTGGTTGTACCTTTATTGTTACCTCATTCACTAAACAGTTCAGTGGTGCAGGTTACCATACACAGTTAGTTATCTGCATTACACGTCTATGCGAATGGATTATAATTAGTACAAATAAGTGAAATATTTACATTAAGTCTTTATACCTTAAGCTTGGTTCAACACATATTTACAAAATAAAAATTATGAATGTGTAGCCACCCTGACAAAATATAATAAATAATGTACAGTGTTGATGCACTCCTCTGAAGGGCCTGGCGTTGATAGGAAGCACTATAAATGATTCCCAACTAAAATAATCTTTCAACTACAATGGATTGTGGTTGACCAGCCACAGACAAAATTAAAATTAGAAAAACACAGGTAAGTTCCTGATTACCAGCACATTCAGTAAATCTATGAACAGCAGCTATGGTATCTTTCCCTTCCATGGCACTCATTGTTTGAGGGAGACAGTATAACTCAATTTATGTACAAGTTCTTCATACAATCAAACTTACAAAATAATTCAATCCCAGCATAAAATTGTGACATGGTGTAGATTTGACCATTAGTTTTACCATTTTCAAATTCTCATGCAAAATGCTCCAAGAACGATCAGAGTACAATACTAATTTGCAGCCTTGATAATTCTGAGAAACAAAATCCAATTGTTCAAATGTTGCAACTTTACTGTGAACTTTTTACCTTCTTTAAAGAGGTTTACAGTCTCTCTCAAATAAAAGTGGCCCTATGTTTCATATCTCAATGTGCAGTATTGGCGTAAGGGCTCTTAAGCAAAGAAAAAAACTACACAATGACCCACAGCAATTTTCAATGTTTTCCTAAAAATTACTTCTTAAAAAGGTGTGCAACTTACTGCAAACAATTTGTACAAAATAAATAGTGCATTTATCATGCACCAGCTAAAAAGCTAGAAATGAGAGGGGGCTGTCGGCAGAATCTTTGCTTCGATGATGTACGTTGAACAAGTGAACAGGTTACTGGCCTTTGTGGAAACTGGGCTCACTGTGTCAGAGTTAGAAAATTGGCAATAATAAAATGCATGCGCTGGAATTTATCAGGCTGCAACACATCGGTAATAAGGCAAAGAACTCTCACAATGCCTGTTCTGTGTTAGACTTAGTCAGGTGAACGGATATTCACACATCCACCTCGATTTCCTTTCATGTATGAAAGGCCAAGTATTTTTGTTAAATATGCTCTGTCACTTTGTGGAGGTGCTGGTGTTGGACTGGGGTGGACAAGGTCAGAAATCACAAGACACCAGGTTATTTGAAATCTCAAACTTTCGGAGCCTCAGTCAGGTTTGAGGCTCCAAAAGCTTGTGTTTTCAAATAAACCTGTTGGACTATAACCTGGTGTCGTGTGATTTCTGATCATGCTCTGTCACAACAGTGTCCTTTATTTGACAAATCTGATTTACTGATGGGTTGATAAATTTGGCGACCCAGGTAATTTATTTGAAAGTTAATGAGCAAAAAAAAAAAGTTTATAAAAATTTGAAAATAACTTCTCCTAATTGTAGAGACATCCAACTCAAGGCAGAATTAATTACGTTTTTGTGTGATTTTATACGTTAAGATTTGTTTCAGCCTCCTGAAAAGGCTTTAAGATTTTAGAAAATGATAGATTTTACTACTTCTATATTTTCAGACTTAAATAGTTACTTTAAAAATGAATAAATTCAGTCATCGGATTACAAGTTATATTTTAAATGAAACAATTATTCAGTTCGTCCTTATCCTAAACAGTTCATGACGTTCTGAAGAAGAGATTTGCTTAATATTAGTTTGGGATATAAAGGTATACAGTGCTTACATTGGAGAAGTAGCCGGAAACATTGTGTTAAAAGTGCAAGATGTGTGAACTTGGTATCCAACGTGGAAAGTAAAGACACTGAGCTTACTTCCACAGCATCCTTCATTCATAACTTCATCTAAGAATATGTGACTATTCAGACTATCCGGTAGCCAGTTTAAATACACTGTAATGCTTTCAAAATACCTGGTGGATAAAACGACTAGTCTTATTTTTCAGACATTGAAGCATTAGCTGACTAATATAAACCATATTCAATCCAATCAAACAAATACTTTTCATATTATCCATGCTCTCGAGGTTGCCTGGCCTCTGGCATGATACATCCCATCATGTGCTCTGCAAGTTGGCTGACTTCAGGCACAGACATAGTGGTTCCACCAAGTATACTTTTTTAACCTGACTTATTGCAATACAACATACATTCACTTTCATTGCTAAAGACTGTATCTTCAAACTTCATTACAATTTCCAGTAATAAATAATGGTAGGTTCTTCAGATGTTGGAAGTCACATACTGACTCAGGAAAAACTATCAGCTTTTAATTTAGCTTCAGCTTTCATCCTTCAGAAATTTAATAACAAAACTGATCCAAAGCTTGAATATAGTTTAATTCCATTCACATGACAAAATATAACCAAATTAGGTTTTAGCAAAAATACTGTACTATATAGTCCATTAATAATAAATAATCTGTAGTGTGATTGCCTACATTATGCATACCATATGCTTGTAACCTAAAACACTGGACTCTTAACACTACGAACTTATACATTTAATCAGTCTTGGGTACTTCCACTATCATGTCAGTGCAGGCCATGATCTGTAGGTTTGCTAGCCCCAGTCAAACCTCCATTCTTTAAAATGTCTTTCTCTTAAGCTAACATTTTTAAAATGCACGGAAGAATATAATATTAATCATCGACAGTTTCATCCAGAAGAATCTATGTATTTGATCAGTGTGGTTTGTTATTTGATTTCCTAGGTTTGTGGTTATATCCAATTCCATTCAATCCGTATTACGAAAGCATGAGATGAAATACAAGTTTATAGACTCAAATTAGAAAAACCTCATGTACAAATGGCATGCATTTACTTTAAAATTTGCAGCACGTTTCAATGTTCCTTTCAAAAGCACTTGGATCCTTCTGTACAAATTTAATTTTGATACAAAAATCTGGTGAGGACAGAACAAATGAAGTTATGAATTTAGGAAACAGGATGTTTACAAAAAGATAGAAACTCTGATTTCTGCTGTTTAGTTTGTTTGACTTCAGTTGTTCAAAGCAAAGATTAGATTTTTCCCCTCTCATTTCACAGCACAATTCCTTCGGCAATAAAACAAAATTGTAAACAGTACACTAATCAAATATTACCAGAGAAATTCTCACTTTTGATGTGCCAAGGCAGCTTACATTCTGGTAACTCCTGTTGTAAACAACTCAAACATCAATATGTTTCTCTATCCCATTATATTATTAATATCCCATGTATCACCACTTCACACATAAGCACTGATTAGCACAAAGTAGCTTAAAGTTTCCTGGTAACCATTCAGAGGACAAACTGCAAGAATATGTAGATAACCTCCATTAGGATCCCTTTTGATCAAGCTCTACTTCTGCAGATCATGGTCAACAGTTATTGATAAGAAAAATGTGCATAAATACTGTAAAAATAAATCTGTAGCATTGCTAAGTTGCCTGTGCTGGTTTGCTAAATGTGATATAATTACTACTGCGTGTGACCACGCAAGGTCTGCGTGCATTGTACGATTATACTCCATTTTTGTTCAGTATTAGTGGAAAAGTGTTTTCATGACACACATTAGAATGCAGCTACAATGCATCAGAAGTACATGTTGCTGCAGAGGAAACATGTAAACAACCGGAAGGGAAAAGCCCTATAATGAACAATGGTCTTTGGAGATGCCCAGGGAAGCCTATATTATCCTGTTGGGCCAGATGGAACAGATCAAGGATAACACTATTGACTGTTTTCCCTATAATCCAAGTCTGGCAAAATGCTAGGTGATTGCCAATTATATCCTAAATGCGTTAACTTTTTTCTAATAAATAGTTTGCATGTCGTCACATTCCACTGTGTTTTCCCTCCACAGAATCTAATCAACCTACAGTTATACAAATTTGTGTAATTTATTTTGGCTATCGGTTGACATCTTCAACTCAAAACTACTGAGAAATACTGACATGCAATTGTCTGTAAACAGGGCTGCAGTCAGCCTGTGTCATATACCTTGTTTGGTGGAAGGGACAAAGCATTTGGCAAAGGATGTTTTAACAGTCACCCTTTTAGGGATGCATTGGTGACAGTCAACATACAAAATGGATTGCAAAAACTGAAAATCATTCAGAGGAATAACAAGGTATGAAATCCTAGTCCCGTCTGCCAAATTTACACTTGGGTTAATAGTCGAGACTGAAATACGCTAGAGATGATCTCATGATGAGATGTTGAGGAGACTGCCTCAACATCTGTACCTTAAATGCTGCAGTAAATTCACTGGTACAGTCACAAGTGTGAATACTGGTCCACAACTTTAACAGAGTCTTATTAATCTTTTGCTACTTTCTAAATTGCACCTTGTTTTGAAATTGCAACTTTAGCTGCAGATTATCTGGTGGTTAGAGGCCAGCAATTAAAAAGCGTCAGCAAGTGCCTGATCGCAGCTTAAAAGGATTAGTCGGCAAACTTATTTCTAATGCAAGTGGTCATATTCAAGAATACAGCATGGTGCAGGATTTGGAGAGCACTTTGAGCTCTCCATCTGCACAGCAGTGATGTAGAATTACTTGACCTCTAGTCAGTTTTCTAGGATACTGCTGCTGATTAATGATGATTATACTGCAAGAAAGTATTTAGGCATCTTGCTCTGTCGCTTGCGAGCGAGGAACATGTGCATTGTTGGAAGTCTGGAAAGCAATTTGCAAACGTCTGCTATTATCTGCTTCTCACCAAGGTAAGGAGGAACAACCTCAGGCAGACGTATCCTTCTGGATATGCATGCACGCAGAAGATAGACAGATATAGGAAAAGAGACGGCCCAACCATTGCAGTGTGTGTTTATTATAGCAGCAAAGTCAGGCCGTTGTCTTCTTGCTACTAATTAATCTGCTACTGTGAGTGGGTCAGCTTTCAAGATTGACTAGTTTGCCTACTAAGTAGTAGGACTGCACTTCCTCAGAGTGGGGCTTCACCCGAGTGTCACCAATTGACACTTAACAATCCAGCAAAGCTTGCAACTGCTGCGATCGTCAAAGACGTTCCGTCTAAAATGGCCTGGCAGCTGTGACATTCTAGAATGCTGGAGATCACCACACGTGATATTCCAGAACATAGTGTATTCCTGAAGGTACCTAGCCTGTCACCTATCGGAGGAAGAGCCTGAACTTCTCTTTTCCACCTTATCTTGCAGCTACTGGGCCCAAGGGCCAGTTGCAATTACCCCATGGTTTGCAAATTAAAGGCTACAGTTTGACTGGAAACACAGACAAGGACTTCCTACAGACACAAGAAGAAAGCAGGAATGGAAAAAAGTGTTGAGAATCGTGCACACACAACTATTTTACAACATGCTACTACGAGATCTGGAATGGATGTAAAGAAACAGCAGTATTTTGGTAACAAAAAAAGGTGCTTAGAGAGAGTGTTAAGCCATGTGTACATGAGAAACCGTCAAGAATCACAAAAGGTTAAGAGCAACTCTTCTATGGTGGTAAGGCAAGTCAGAATTGTTACTTCATTTCTTGCCTTCGGTGAAAGATATTCTTTTACATCAGTTGTTGCCTTGAACGTCTCCTCGCAAGTTTTGACCTAAAGAAAGCAAAACAAAATTTGAAAAGAGGGCATGAATTTGTGAAAACTTCAATCTATATCATTATAAAAATACTGCGTAGTTATAAACCACCCACAGTGTACCACAGGAGCAGTAAACAAATGTCACAACAAGCCAAATATGTTTTAAATAATAAACTATGCACAAAAAAATGAAGCATGATATCATTATGAATGACTTTTTTTAATTCTTTCATGGAATAGGAGTATCACTGACAAGTTCAATACTTGTTTCCCATCCCTAGTTGCCCTTGAACTGAGTAACTCAGTCAGTCAGAGTCAACCACACTGCTGAGAGTCTGGACTCACATGTATGCCAGATAGGGTAAGGACATCAGATTTCCTTCCCTAAAAGGCCATTAGTGAACCAGATGGTTGTTTACAACAATAAGGAACAGCTTCACAATCACCATCACAGAGATCGGCTTTATACTTCCAGATTTATTTATTGACTTTAAATTCCACCAGCACTAGCTTGGGTCTCTGGATGCCTAGCCTAGCAACATTGCCACCAGCAACTCAAATAAAGATTCATCAAAAAGGAGTACAAAATTCAGCATTGCTGAAAAAAAAACAGACTTTCATCTTGCACTCTTCAGGTCAGTGACAAGAATGCCAAATTCTAAAGAAAGCAACAGTTCATACCATATGGGAGCAGAGCGCTGATTATTTGGCAAGTGAACATTGATTGGTCAAAACGTCACCATGGCAAACGCACCAGGAATCTAACTGGAGGCTCTTGTTTAATTCAAAACAGGCCCAAAGCCTGCACAGATCCTCGATCCTGCAGAGAACAGGCCCCTGCTGATGGGTATGTGCATTTCTGGTCAAACAGATGGTATTAAGGAGAAAGGAAGAGGTTTGGAGAGATTTAGGGAGGGAGTTCCAAAGCAGTATCTGGAAATCTGAGAGCATGCAATTATCCAAAAAAAGAAGTAAACATAAATGACATGGCTGAAAGAAATAATTGAAAAGTACTGCAGTGGAATTTTTAATCTCTCTTTAATCACAAAGTAGATCAAACCAGGTTTGAATTTTTGGTGACATTCACAAGAATGCTTTTCCTGTGGCAATGTGACATTATCAACTTCAGCATCATGGCTCTCATGTCACACGCAGCGTAGAATGGAGAGAGAATTCAGAACTCTTACGTTATAATATTTTGGCAAAATTATTTTATTTAACCTATTTTTCCAATCAACCTGTCCAGCGTGGTTATTACACACCTCTGGAGTAGGTGGGACCTGAACTCAGACTTCTCAGACCAGGGGTAGGGACACCACAAGATTACCGAGAAGCAGCAAAACAGCTGGTTATTAATTTGACTCGATTATACTACCTCCCAAGTATCATTTACCAATTAAATTGAAAATGTGTTCACTTGATTTGCTTTTAATGATGGGATAGAGCAACCAGGATATTTAGGGTAAGAATAAGAACGAGGGCAAGTTTTACTGAAATATAAATAAATTGTTTACCTGATTGAACCAGCCAACAGTGGATTGAAAGCATACAACCAATCATACATATCTTTGTCGTTGCTTGCTTGCAGAAGTATTCCACGATGTTTTGTGCACACTGCAAATGTGTTTGATGTCTGCACAACACAAAAACAAAAGGTTATTTACTGGGGATCTTGAAGCCAAAGTTTGTAGCTCTTTTAACTTTTAACCACGGCAGAAGATTGTTACAACCCAACCCACCATGTAATAGTTAATACTGTATTTTCTGTCAATTTTGACCATTTCTAATTCACTGCAGAATGTACTTAACTTTTACCAAGGTATAATCCCACAGGCAAGGGCCGTCTTCAGCTATGGGCCTTGATGGTGTAGCAGAGGATTTGATTCTGGCAGTATAACAAGCTGACCCTGCTCCAATCCGACATTCACCCAAATGCACTTCCCAGCATGTGTCATTGGGCAGCAATTTGAATTTGGCCTTCCTAGACCACAGACTGTTGGTACTATAGCCAAGATCAACTAGCTCGGAACACGGATCATTCCCTATCTGTATGCCCTTGTTACATTTTTACACCCGTCTTTACAAACTGCAGCTTGGTGGAAGTCTTCAAGTTGTTTTACTTGAAACATCTTGCATAGCTGTAGAATCTAAACACTAATTATTGTTGTGAAGTGAGACTGTGGAAGAAGAAACAGCACATGAGGAGCGCTAGATTACTAGAGTATGTGAGTAGGGCGTCCCAGAAATCTAGCAGCCAGCATTCTCTTAGAATTAATTATGAACTCATGAAGGTTTACGGGATTGATTCCTGGGATGGTAGGACTGGTGTATCGTGAGAGACTGGATTGGTTGGGACTATATTCACTGGAGTTCAGAAGAATGAGGGGTGATCTCAGGAATCTACAAAGTTCTGACAAAACCAGACAGAGTAAATTGCAGGAAGGATGTTCCTATTGACCGGGGAGTCCTGAACCAGGAGTCACAGTTTAAGGATACGGGGTAGGCCATTTAGGACTGAGACGTGGAGAAACTTCTTCACCCAGAGAGTGGGGAGCCTGCGGAATTCCCTGCCACAGAAAGTGGTTCAGGCCAAAATATTAAATATTCTCAAGGAGGTAGATATAATTCTTAGGGCTAAAAGGATCAAAGGGTACGGGGAGAAAGGGGCAACAGGGGACTGAGTTGGATGATCAGCCGTGATTGTATTGAATGATGGAGAAGGCTCGAAGGGCCTAATCCTGCACCTATTCTCTAGGTTTCTGTATTCAATCCTGGGTGAGGTTCATGGATCTTAGTGATTTAGGCCACCTGATAATGGATTGGAAACATTATGCTGTAACAAATGCCTTGTTCTTTGCTGTTGAAAACATACGTAAGCAATATAACAACCTTTAGCATAGCCTGCTGATCCTCGCTGTATTCCACCTGGGCCGTGGACAGATTCAGAATGCCTCTTTCCACGGGGTCCTTATCACTGTTGTAGATAAACACGTATGGACGGCGGATTGCAACGTAATGCTTCACCCAAGAATTAGACTGCGGTTCCATGAAATGCAGATACCCTTTCTTCGACACCACAGGACTTCAGCATATGTAAAGAATCACACACAAAAATGTCATATGCAACTGGTGTAACATTTACAGAGTGCTTGTAACTTGGAAATAGGTTGGAGCAAATAAATTGGAGAATCTCGCCAGAAGCTCTTACCCAGTCCTGATCTCCTCAATGTTAGGAAGCAGGTTTAAAAATTCATTCTTCCCCGCTCTGGCAAGGTACGACGTTTCAACTCGAGAAACCATGGGGAAGCCGTCAAACTCCACGCATGGACTAGAAGATCTCGAGTTGGCCTCTGGAGTCCTGAAATATGAACACAGTCTCCGGTTACATAGAAGCAAGAAATAAAAATAGAAAATGGAGGAATTTCAGCAGATCATGCAACACTCTGTGGAGAGAGAAACATGTGTTTGACAGGACTCTTCCTCAGAACTCCATGGAAGCAAGGCCTGAAATACTCAATTAAAGATGCCCCCATGGCATTGTGGAGCTTAACTGTTCCATGCTGTGGGGAAACAGAGTTTGAAATAGCCATACAAGAATGGAAGTTCTTCACAAGTGGTGAATCAACAAAAACAGCATTGACCAGGATCAGAATCAGTGGTGCTTCATTACCTCTCAGGTCTTCACTATTGAAGATTTCATTAAGTTAGAATAGATTACAAAAAGTAATTTAGGGATCCAAGTTATGTTGAAGAGAAATGGTCCAATTAGGTTGGACATCTTTGTGTTACATGGCCCTGGAACACTGACATCTCCAGCAAGGTGATGAGGCCTAATTCATGAATGTTTAGGATGATTTGGAATGGCAGACCGCTCACCCAAAGATGGGCTTTGCATCTAGGCAGAAAGGAGTCAAAAAGACAGAGGTTGAGGGACCGAGGGTAGAAAAGGCAATTCTGTAACTTATTAGAAACAACAGGGTATAATGAATGGGCTGAGCTTTTCAACTGTAATGTGACCAAGGTGCTCCCTTCTTTGAATGTAGGCCAAACCTCCAAAGTAGCAAACTGCATTGACAGTGATACTGGAAGCTGTTTACAGAGAGAGGGGAGAAAAGGGGAAACCCACTAGGAACTTGGGAAGTTGGTTTCAGTTCTTTCACCAATGGCTCCAAGGATTCTCAAACTAACTTCAATACTGTCAACCCAATTCTGTGCAATGAAAGGGACACAGTTTAAAATTGCTTATAATATGATGTGACACAGCAGCCATATGCAAAGGCTGTCAGTGGGAAAGTGCACACTGGTGAGGGAGGCAGTCTTTTAAGTTTGAGATTAATGCATACTGCTGCAGGGTTTTCTTTTCTGTGCTCTCTCTTCTCCCTCTCTTTGCAGTATCATTCAAACAGTTCAACAAGGTGGAAACTATTCTATTTTTCACTCAGCATCCTTCAAAGTTGATTAGCACAAAAAACCCTTAATTGCGGACTTACTTCTGATCCACTGAGTTACACCGGGAGTCTGAAAGCGATGGGCAGGTGGAAGAAGGAGTGAGCGTGGTGCTACTAAAACTGGACACAGAAGCATCACGGCCAATCGGAGAGTTCACATCTGAAAGCTGAAACATGGAGTATTTAGAAATCCACGTCTGACTTTACCAAAACAAGAACAAACTCATTTTAACTTACCTTGAAACAATTTAAGATGTCAAAGTAGCATTTTGCGTGGTATAATCACAGTGCACAGCTATTTCAGAGGAATTACAATTTCAAGAGTTGATGGGTTATTTTAAAGTGATCTCAAAGTATTAGGATTGGTTTGCTGAATGACAAGTTTACAATTGTCAAAACAACAGCTGCTTTCTCCTAAATTGCCAAAGAATACTCTTTGAAAATAATATCACATCTGCAAAACGATATTTCCTAACAACAGATATACCAAGAAGTCTGACACTGAATGCAACTGTAGAAAGGACTTTTGAATGCATTTTCCAATGGGTTACAATACAACACAAGCAAGGCTTTTTCCCAATGACATAGTTTATTTAAGAGCACAATATATCAATTTTAGGTGCTCAATATTGAAAGACATCCTATCCAGGTCTGATGGTTAATATTTGGGCAGTCTTTGGAAGGAAACAAATTGTATATTACATTAGATAACATTAATATAAAAAGAATCTTTATGGATTTGATACAAGTCCATCAGAATACTGTAGCACAAAGCAGAAATATTGAAACTTGTATTCCTCCCCAAAAGGTAAAGTCACCCTAGTTTTACCAGACCATTGGGGTCCGCTGTCATTACAGAGACACAAATGGTTTAACCTGAGGGTCACCACACCTCAGGCAAGAGGAGAAATTGAGAACAGCCCTTCATGGTAACCTTAGCCAGGGTCGGAACTGAGCCCATGCTGTGGATCACACTGCATTGCAAACAGCCGTCCAGGCCCTTAACACAATCCTCTCTGTACTACAAATCTGTTCAGCAAGATTTCTGTCTGATATCAGACTGTGGTAGCTGTTTTACCTTTTTCTTTAATCTTATCTGTTAAGTTATTCCTATTTCTTTGTCCTTTATGAAATACACTTTTGGCAATTACAGCATAGCTTTTCTTTCAAAAATTGGCCAAGTCTTTTGCAATTAGTCAGGGCGCTCTTCGAATAGGCAAGCTTTTGCACGAGAACCTCGCATTAATGCTTGAAAACCTACAGTGTACTATAACCTCCTGTGATTACTTAGAATCATAGAATCCCTACAGTGTGGAAGCAGGCCATTTGGCCCATCGAGTCCACACCAATCCTCCGAAGAGCATCCCACCCAGACCCAACTCTACTACCCTATCCGGTAACCCTGCATTTCCAATGGCTAACCCACCTAGCCTTCACATTCCTGCACATTATGAGCAATTGAGCATGGCCAATCCACCCTAACCTGGACATCTTTGGACTGTGGGAGGAAACCCACACAGACACAGGGAGAACGTGCAAACTCCACACAGACAGTCGCCAGAGGGTGGAATCGAACCTTGGTCCCAGGTGCTGTGAAGTGGCAGTGCTAACCACTGAGCCACCATGCTGCCCCATTTCAGATGTACATAACTTGTGGTCTACTAAAAATCAACATCAACTGGTCTGTAGCATCTTCAGGGTGTCTGTTGTATTAAAACGGTTCTTTGTGAAGAACGTTTGTATTTACCTTGCTGTCACTGATGCTGCTGCAGACTGGATTGAATTCTTTATTAAAGGTATGCATTAGAAGTCGTAAGCACTGAAACAAAAAGATTATTGCACATTAAAGACATGACGACCAGGCAAGAAATAGATCAGAGAGGCCAATAAACAGGAAGCAGGTTTGACAAAAATGCTAATGTACGAGAAATATTTGATTTGGATTACTAATTTAGCTTCTCCAAATTTGCACTGTGGATAAAGCAGCAGCTATAGAGATTACTTCAGTTGTAATGGTATTCACTTTCAGAAAAACTTTATCCTGGAGACCAGCTAGGTTGAATAAATCCACAATTGTTGTTTCTAGGGAACGAAACTGGGAGAATTGGCAAACAAGCTCAACAAGAGATGAAAAGAACATTGTGATGTAAAACAAAGGAACTGGGCACAGAATTTGAAGAGGAAAGTTTTGCAGGGCTACGAGAAATAGAGTGGTTGAATTAATGGGACAGCTTGTCTTTCAAAGGGCTAGCACTAGTATTATGGACTAAACGGTTTCCTTATGTTAGATGCAATGATTCACAGAAAGCAGGTAGAGATACTGCCCTGTTGATTGACGCTTCAGGCACCGATTTGGCAGTTTCATCACCTCGTTATTTGGACCATAGATCCAAAAGACATTCACAAACTGTCTGAATATAACGGCCTTGCTAATTGTTCCATTTTGACGCATAGCACTTTTCTTTGCAGTAAACCAAGTTTGTTTCATTTAAAACAAAATAAAAGTGCTTTACTGTTTTCTTTCCAATTCATACAGCAGCAAAATCATTCGCTCTCAGGACTGCACCAAAAGCCACTGTAACTGGGCAGCACAGGATATACCAGAATAACCAGGTTGATTGCCTTTCCAATTTCCTGGGTTGGCGAGGATGCGTTTGGCCACTATTCTCTGCTTTTCTACAAACAGTAAGGCAGACTGATGAAAGTGCTGTGTGGGGAGCCAAGACTGTGCATCCACACAAAAAGAATTTAGGAATTTTTTGGGAGGTGCCCAAGGGAATTAATACAATGCTGGCATTTAATTCACAAACTATCACTTCTGAGTAGAAAGAAATTGTCACTCATGGTCCAAATAAATGCAGCGGCCGTTCAATTATTACAATTGAATACAACTTTCTTGAAGAGAAGCAGGCAAACAAGAGTTCTCCTGAAGGTAACTGCCACTAAAGGAAAGTTCCAAGTTTGTCCTCTGGATCAAGCACCCAAACTTATACTGAAGTTCTAAACCAAAGTGTCAATCTTTTGTGACTTTGCATAATGAACAAGCACTCTTTAGCCACAGCACACAGACCCCACAATGAGCGACTTCTGTCAGCTGTGCCCCACTGTGCAATACCTTGCTGGCCAGCTCCTTCTCTCGATCGACAAGGCTCTGAATGTCTGCAGAGTCGTACCCACTGCTCTCACTGGGCGTGACAGCGCTCTCGAACGTTGTGGTTGATATCTGCGAGGAGATGCTGGTCGAGGTGCTGAGCGTGCCACTGCTCATACTCGGGGAGATGGAGTCGCTGAGAGACTTTGAAGTCGCCTCGCTGAGTTTCTCACGTAGTAACAGGAGATGGCGTGTCCGCTCAACCTTCGAAAGAGCACAACAGGTTACGCAGCTGGACACAAACAAAAACATTTTCAAAGGAAACACCTGTGCTCATCTGTCACCAGGAAATCTATCCAGGGTGACAGGGAAAACGCAAAGGTTTGGGACAGGCTGAGCTGTGCCTGAAGATGAATGGCCTCATTCTTCGCTGTAACATTCTGGTGAATCATGGCATTTGCCACGGCTGATTTTACAGTTCAATACATATAGGAAGTAGAAAAAAATAAAATGTCAAATGGTGAGCAATGCACACCAGACTAGGTAAAAACAGATGTAAAAAGCCACCGATACATATGGCAAACCTTTTATTAACCAGCACCTATGGGACTAGGAGTGAGCAAATATTCAGTTGATCAAGAGTTCCACATAATTAATGTAAAAACACTCACTAAGTAATGGGAAGACAATGCAGGGGATGTACACATCAATATTATACTTTATTTACAGCATGAATTACTTAAACAACAACTTAAATGAAACTTAGCAGCAGAGACGCTTCTTACTCATATTCTTGACCACTCTGACATCACAGCGATCACAATAATACAGTAAACATCTAGTATTTCAGGTGCATAATTTTTGCCGATTTAATCAAAGTTTGCTGTACTTTGAGGTGCCAGCTATGACATATCCCAACTAAAGATATTTTCCCAATTTCCACCTGTTCACAGATGTTGCGACACATCTCTGGAGCAGGTAGGACATGAACCCAGACCTCCTGGCTCAGAGGTAGGAACACTATCACTCAAACATACATAGAACAAAGGAGCCCTAAAAAAACCTCCTAGTCAAATGCTCCAAGCAAAAATATATTGGAGCTGTGCTGGAGTTAATTGGCACAATTGATTCAATAATTTACAACGAAAGGACTTGAAAACTGCTGGTTCATTTCAAGTACTGCATATCAGCCAAACAAAAGACAAATACATAGATACAGGGAATGAAGCAGATGGCTTTTGGCTTCACTGTTTATGCTGCAGGTAAGGAGGAAAGAAAGTACTGTCTTTACTTGTTTAGAGAAAATTGCTGGTGGGGTCTATTACTCAATTACGTCTGCTTTTGATATTTTCAAGGAGTGTTAAATAAATATTTAGTATGTAGTAGGTGAATATCTAAAATGTGTGAAACACCACCTGAACCAAAGAGCAAGCAGGACTTGCATAACTATCTTCACCCTGAATGCTAATACACACCCAAAATAATTACTTGAAAGTAATAAATTTATCATGTACCGATTTCCAAAGTAGGGCTCAAGTTGAGGGAACAAATGTCTCCTTTCTGGTCACTGCTCTGAACCAAAAGAACTTCCAAATGTGAACTGCTTTACTCAAGGTCACGCAGAAACCTGTTCTGACAGAAGGTTATCATCCTGAAACAGTAGCCAGGGTTTCCTTCCCACTGATGCTGCTTGACCTGCTGAGGTTTTCCCGTATTCACAGTATTCCCTGCCATTTACCTCATGCAAGAGGTCCAGTTTCTCCAGCTCCCACTGGTGTTCCAGGATGAGGCTGTCCCCACGGGGTCTCCAACCTGCCAGATTCTCCTCTCCTCGTACGTAGGCAACAGAGGTATCCAAAATTTTTCTTCTCCTCCTTTGCATTCCTGGAGAACAGGGGAGAAATTATTACTCCACTTGTGTTAAAAACTCTTCACGTTACAAAAGCGCGACCACAATTCTAGTAAATTTATTTTCACCAGCGCAGACACCGAGGGACACAAATTGAAAGAGTTCTGACAGAGCTTTCTGATGATATTTTTCCAATCTATCAGGGTGTATGGCGGGTCAGTGGTTACCACTGCTACCTCACAGTGCCAGGAACTAGGATTCAATTCCAGCCTCAAGCGCCAGAGTTTCCTCTGGGTGCTCTGGTTTCCTCCCACAGTCCAAAAGGAGGTGTACAAGTTAGGTGGATTGGACATGCTAAATTGGCCACAACCTAGGAGGGATGTGCAGGCTAGGTGGATCAGCCATGGGGAATGCAGGTTTACAGGACAGAGTTGGAGGGTAGAGGTAGGCAAATGGCCTGCTTCCACATGGTAGGGATACTTGTGGGTAATTGACTCTGCCTACATTTTCATGAGGAAAAATACACCGTATTTGCAGAACAGAAATAGTACTAATGCATAAGAGCAGAAATAGACAATTTTGCCCCTCAACCCTGTTCCACCTTCCAATAAGATCATAGCTGATCAGTTTGTTTTGAATTGCACATTCTCATTTATCCCCAGTAACCCCAATCTCCCTGCCAGCAAGTCCTCTATCTAATGTGAACCAATCCAGCTCGGACTTTAAGGTATTCAATAACCATTACATCCACCAGCTGCTGACAATGTTCATGCTCCACATAAGCTTCCTCTTACCTGGTTTACAACAAATCACCCTGTCAACAGCTATTTCTTTCTCCCTCACATTTTTATCCAGGATCCCCCCCAAATAAATCCATAACAAGGAATGCATTTAGTGCAATAGGCAACACCGATATCGCTACATCATGCCAATGCCCAAGTTGGTTATTTTGGGCATAATGTGTACCCATTCTCCAAATGTCAGGCTGCTGGAATGTACATTGATGGTAGAACGAATTGGTGCCATGATCAAACTAAGGTACATCCAAGGTCGTGTACAAGATATATATAAGTCACTGAAATAATGTTGAAAAGTTAGCCAAAGCTTTAAAAAATACGAATGAATTATATGCAAAATCACAAAAATAATAATTTAAAAAAGTTTTTAAAAATTCAATACACTAAATGGAAACCAATAAATACCAATTGAA
Source organism: Ginglymostoma cirratum (assembly GCA_024137785.1). NCBI lineage: Eukaryota > Metazoa > Chordata > Chondrichthyes > Orectolobiformes > Ginglymostomatidae > Ginglymostoma > Ginglymostoma cirratum. The sequence continues at coordinate 4,755,930 of JAHRHZ010000004.1, forward strand.
GCAACAAAAAACACCATAGAAATAGTGGGAAAAATAACAGAAAAATTTTGATTCAGAAATGTTGGTACCTGGAACTTTTGACCTGAAAAGGTTTGAGGCAGATTACATAAAAATTAATTTTAATTCTTTTTATTCACTCACGGGGTGTTGGCATCTCTGGCTGGCTAATGTTTATTGCCCGCCCCTAGCTGCCCTTGAACCGAGTGGCTTGGTAGGTTATTTCAGAGGGCAGTGAGAGTCAACCACATTGCTGTGGGACTGGAGTCACATGTAGGCCAGACCAGGTGAGGATGGCAGATTTCCTTCCCTGAAGCACATTAGTGGGGCAGATGGGCTTTTTCGACAATCTGCAATGGTTTCACGGTCATTGGTAGATTATTAATTTCAGATTTTCAAAATAAATTGAATCCAAATTGTTCTATCTGCCAGGAGGAGATTCAGCACATTAGCAGAGTTTCTAGAATAATAATCCAGTGATAATACCACAAGGCATCACCTCCTGATAACGAGAGATTGGACTGCTACTGAAGAAGGAGGAGGAACTTGCAAGGTTAGGGTCTAAACCTTGAATCTGTGACTAGCATAAGTTCTTTCAAAGGGCCAGCACTTGATGAGAGTTTGCCTCCAGTGGGGTATTTTACCTGCAGCAGCAATGCCTATGTTATCTCCCTTAATGCAAACAAGCAACTAGTGGAGGATATTAAAGAATCCAACGGACATTCATTACAACCGATTATAATTTGCAAATATTACATTGCTCAGGCAGTATTCAGGCTACCATTAAGCTAGTCATTTGCAACACAGCAGCATGGTTCCAACAGAGCATCATGCGTCAAGTGATCCGAAGGAAGATGGAACATAGAATCATTAGATCCTCAGATCAAATGTTATTGCACAGTGATAACATCAATGAGCACATCTTAAAAGGTAAACGGACATACTAACTGAGAGACATATCACAGCAGCTGTTACTGCGGGCTGATTAGCCTCCTCTGTACTGTGAGCTTTTACATTTCATTGAAAAAAATGTGACTTTCGCATTCATACAACGGTAAGTGGCAGTGAAATTCAATTTATCCTCAGGATGACCCAAGAACTCAGGGTCCCTGGTCCAATTAGATTATTAAATAATCAGCACTTGTGTGGTCTGCTTGTGTACTAGGTAACAGACAAAGCGAACAAGTCGAGATGTTAAACAGGAATGACAATGATGGAGAGAATCGGGAGCCTGTAAAATTAGCGCTGACTATCGTGGTGCATTTTGATGCTGTGCGCGCCTTCGTGTAGGGGAAAACTAGTTTGAGTGGGGCAGAGGTCGCATCATTGAATTCAGTTTTTATTTTAAACAAATACAGGCAAGATGTGATTCTCCAGAGTTAGTTTAAACTGGGGAACATGGAGAGCAATTTTACACACAGTTCATTACTTCATTGGACCAGGATTTATTTCTGTGCTTGTGTCTCTCCCAGGAATTACATGGCTGCAGAGAGAGAAAGAACTGCGTTTCTTTGAGGTCCTGCCACTGCTAACTCTATATCACACTCTACGCTTGCTGTCAGACCTGCCCAGTTTCATCCTCACTTTCTGCTTTCATTTCACAATGATATGATTTTATCATCCACAATAAAAATTAAATATTTCAAAAAGAATTTTGAGCCTTCACGCAAGGTTGAAAATCAATAATTCAGTTCTCAATTATAGAATCATAGAATCCCTACAGTGTGGAAACGGGCCCTTCGGCCCAACAAGTCCACACCGAACCTCAGAGCATCCCACCCAGACCCACACCTCCCTGAACACTACGGGCAATTTTAGCATGGCCAATCCACCTAACCTGCACATCTTTGGACCGTGGGAGGAAACCGGAGCACCCGGAAGAAACCCACGCAGACACGCATTCTTCCAATTTTCTTCCTAGACAGCCCACTGATGTTTGGTAGAGTGTAACAGACCGCCAGCAACATTTCTAGCATCTTTGCAGGAGAGTACTTTCACCTAGCCCAGCTGGTACTTCTCCATCAGTTACAAGTTGCTAAGAGAAGGAATGGAGACAGCAAAGGCATGACTGGCTTAGTAACCTCCTTCTCTGCTCTGCCTACCCACTGGAGGGAAGCAAATCAATCTTCCAAAAAAAACAAACAAAAAAAAATGTCTAGTAGTACAGCGAGAAAACATGCACATTTAACAATTCTAAATACAAAAGACCAGCGCGGAATTTAAGAGTCAAGTTCTTAAGGGGCTCCTACGGTCATGTCCCCACCTCTGGGCCAGGAAGTCCACGTTCAAGTCCCACTTTCTCCAGGCACATGTCTTAACATCTCTGAACAGCTGGATTAAAACTAATGAAGTGCTGAATTCTTACCCCTCTTCCACAGCTGTGCACGTTCCTGGAAGTCCCTGTAGCGGGAGCTTGTGATGCCCACCAGAACCCTCAATGCACCATGGGGGCTGGGGTGCACTATTTACGTGAAAACCACCATTCTGATTTAGCTACCTTCCTTGACTTCACCCTCTTTTTTTGATTTATTATCGTCACACTGCCCCTGGTGGACAGTGTTTGTAATTTGTTCACTGGGTGATTGCTTAATTTGATGGTGGGATTGTTTTCGTATATAAAAGAAAACCTGAGGTCTTCCTCAGTGGGTGTTGATTTTGGGCAAGGGTCTAGAGGGGAAAAGGTGGCTTACAGACTATATGTAGGGCTGGGATTGTTCTCCTTCCAGATGTGAAGACTTATCCTTAGACGTCTGTAAAATTATGAGGGGCATTGATAGGAAGGAACTATTCCCCTTAGGTGGGCAGGCCATCAGCCAGGGGTCATGGATTTAAGATACAGGGATGGAATTAGAGGAGGTAAAGACAAACCATTTCACCCAGTGAATCAATAGTCACTATAGGACACCACAGGAGTGGCGTGGTGGCTCCATGGTTAGCACTGCTGCCTCACAGGGCCAGGGACCTGGGTTCGATTCCAGCTTCAGGCTGAGCAGAGTTTGCACATTCTTCCTGTGTCTTCGTCAGTTTCCTCCCACAGTCCAAAGATGTACAGGTTAGGTGGATTAGCCATGCTAAATTATCAGTGTCCAGGAACGTGCACGCTAGATGGATTCGTCATGGGAAATGCAGAAAGAGAGTAGGGGAATGGGTCTGTGTGGGATCTCTTCAGAGGGTTGGTATGGGACTCGATGGGCCAAATAGCCTGCTTCCATACTGTGGGGATTCTATAATCTATGACCCAGCAGGACTATAGGACTGCTCTCTCATCATATTAGGCAGATTTAGATAAATATTTGAAAAGCCATAGCACTCAAGGTACGGGCTAACTGCTGGGAAATCAGATTACAGTAGATAGGTATCTGATGACCAGTGCAGACAATGAACTGAAGGGCATCCAAGTGCCGCAATATTCTAAGACGAGATGGTGTTTGTACTGTACTGCTGATCTACAATGAAAGTCTTTTACTGCCTAATTTGAAAAACGGATATGGGTGTGTAAAATATTCTATAGTGTCCTGCACCAAAATCAAATCGGGTGCTCTGATAGTTCTAAGAATTGTAACAAAATGACACACTAGATACACATCATGATAATTTAAAGTTAATCTTTTGTGACTATCTACAGATCAATGTACTTCCTGAAAATATATTTCAAAGGAGATCATATTACCCAAATTGATTTTGTCCCTAATATTCTGTTCTGTAATATAACGCAATAGCAATTCCCTGTGGAAAGTAATTGGGTAGGGGACAAAGTTCACCCAATGAAGAGGAGCACTAGTTGTAAATATACTCAAACTAAAGCAGTACAGGAATCTTGCTCAATCCCATTTCAACTGCAAAACATGTACAGAAAAACCTCTCCAGGCTTCTAACAATAAAGTGCATGAAACACACACAGTGTCACTTAAAAAGGTATGTCATCTATGCTGTCACAGTACATCAGTTCTGTGAACACAGCGGAGGTTGGGGACAACTCAGGAAGTCATTTTATTGATCAAAGAGATTTAATTGGCTTTGATACATTGAGATGCCTGTGTGAGGCTGTTACTGTGGAAGGTGTCCTGATGGCTTGAAGGAAATCAAATCCAAAGAGCCTATAAACAGCAGCTAAGTACCCTAATAGGTTGTGTGGAAGAGATACCAGTTTGAAATAAAATTTTATTCAAATGGTCACACTGAGTCTGTCAATGCTCCCCATTCAACAACTGCGATAATTCTGAGAATGTGAATTTAAATCCCATCAGAGCAGTTTGGGAAATTGAATTCCGCTTTTAAAAAAAATGCGTAACAACAAGCTGGCAGCAGTAAAGGTTAAGCTGTCAGATGGTTGTAAGATCACAATTGGAAAAGTAATGGTCATCAGGGAAGGAGACAGGACATAACGTAAGTCAGCATGTGTGACTCCAGCAACACAGTGACTAACACTGAAATGGTCCGGTAATCCAAGTGGTTGTGCCAAATCCCACATCAATGATAGCAGCAGTTCTAGAAGGTAATCACCAACTCCTCAGGTCAGCAAGGGATGGACAAAAATGCAGCCTTGCCAGCAAAACTCAAATCCCAAGCAACAAGCATAAATAAATACCATCAGTTACAACTCCAACCAGAGACACCTGCAGAAGTGCTTGTGTGTGTACGTGTACATTATCCAGTGATAGACAAAACCTGGGGCAAATAGAAACAAGACCATTGGAATCTTGGACTTACCAGGGCTCCCCGTGTCAGCCATTTTGCATAAACTGAGCTCATATATTCCACTCACTCGATTACTGAATCAAAACCAAATAAAAAACCCAAGTTACTACCTTTTGGCCTCATCATGAGCATCTATCTTTACCATCACAGAAAATGTATTACATTTTCAATCAAAAGTCATGTTGTAAAAATAACACAAGCATATAGCCCATTTACACAAAACGATGTGTCTAATTTGTTCGAATTCTGTGGCGTTAACAAGCAGCGTAGATAAAGCGAAACCAGTAGGTATAATACATTTGGACTTTCGAAAGATATTGAATATGGTTCCACACACACGGTTACTTAACAATATAAGAAGCCAGGATGTTGGGTGTAGCATATCTGCATGGATAGAATATTAGCTAACTAGTAGAAAACATGATGTGGAGATGCTGGTGCTGGACTGGGTTGGAACAAGGTAAAAATTTCCACGACCCCAGGTTATAGTCCAACAGGTGTATTTGAAAACACTAGCTTTCGGGGCAATGGAGGAAGGAACAACGCTTCTGAATAGAACACAAAAATAGGGAGGTCTTGGTAAAACTATACAAAGTCAGTCCACATCAAAATACTATGAACCATTTTGGTCCCTTAGATAGGGAGACAGTTCAGTCAAGGTTCAGACCTGATTCAGGTTGTGGACGGATTTCCTCATGAGGAGAGTTTCAGTACATTGAGCTTGAATTTATTGCAGTTTAGAAGAATGAGAGGGGGTTGTATTAAAACATAAAATGATATCTGGGGAGGGGGGCGCTTGATAGAGTAAATGCAGAAAGGCGGTTTCCCTTTGTGGGAGACTCTCAGAATCATGGAACTGTTTCAGTGCATTCGGCCCATTGTGCCTAGAACCAGGTCTATTCCCTACTGCCAATCTACTGCCTTGACCCAATATACACCGTTTCTATCCAAATAATCAGCTAAGGTGTTCATGAAAATCTCAGCTGAGCTTAAATTTGACTCATTCTCGGACCGGGGACATAATGTCAGAATAAAGGGATGAACATTGAAAACACAGATGAGGAAGAATTTCTTCTCGCAAAGAATCTGTGTTATTCTTTACCACATAGGGCAGTCAAGGCTGGGTTGTTAAATATGTTCAAGGCTGAGATGGATAGAGTTTTTATCTGTAAAGGAATCTGTAAGGTTCTGGGGAAAGGCAGGAAAGTGGACTTGAGGATTATCAGATCAACCATCATCTTATCAAATGGTGCAGCAGACTTGATGGGCCTGATTGGCCTCCTTCTGCTTCTATATCTAATGGCCTTATGGTGACTGGGCTAAGTTAGGGTGAGGCAGTGACACAGTGGCAATGTCATTATTAGTATAGAGTCCCAGGCCAATGCACTGGTTCAAATCCCACCACAGTGGCTGATTTAAATTTCATTATAAATCTAGTATCAGTCAAGAAATGAGCATAAATCGTTGTAAAATCCCATCTGGTTCACTAATACCCACTAAGGAAATCAGCCCACCTCACCTCATACGATCCATGTTTGACTCCAGGTCATTGACTCTGAACTGCCTTCTGAAATGACCCAGTAATCTCTTCAGTTCCAGGGCAATGAGGGAACGCTACCAAATGCTGGCCTTGCTAGCATCACGCACAAAAGAATAGGGATTTTTTTTCCCCTCAATTTACTCGCATATTGGTAACATTTTAAAACCTCATTGAGCGCCTTTCGGCATTTGATCTCGAAAGGCTCACGTACCAGTCAGGTGTCTTTGAATAGCCACTGCCGAATAAATTCCGCAGGGACCGTGGTGGTGAGATCTTGGCATCCCGGGAGTAGAAGATCATACAGATGTCCTTGGTGATGACCGCAGGTTGAATACAATGGTCAAGCTGAAAGATTAAAAGATGCAGAAACAAAATTCAGAGCTGAAATGCCCACACACCAAAAATGAAACCCAATTTAGCAAACCAACATCATTTACATACATAAAAGATAATTAACAAATGAAAGGTACACAGCATATTAATGGTGAATCAGATGGTATTAAGCCGACAGTGAGAAGAACACAGCTAAGTTAATGTTTTGGGCCCAGCGACCCTTCTTCTGGAGGAGAATTACTGGATGAAAAGATGTTAATTCTGCTTCCTCCCCACAGATACTGCTAGGCCTGCTGCGTTTCTCCAGCAATTTCTGTTTTTGTTTCTGATTTGCAGGATTCACAGTTCTTTGTTTTCTTTCTGAGAGTACAGCTATTCAACAAAGGTTGTGGCCTGCACTTGTCTCAGTGAAGAAGTTGGGGATTACTATCAACTTAATCCCGATTTAACAAGAGGACTGATTTTCTTACTGGACTTGTGTTGATGTGTCATTGACATTCCTAAAATGTAGAGTTAACATCAGAACATGCTGGCAATGACCCATCTGAACTGTGTTAATTTAGATGTCAAGAATAAAACAAAATGGACAGGTGATACCGTGGTTAGCACTGCTGCCTCATAGCACCAGGGACTTAGTCACCAGATGCTAGCAGCGAACCCATCTGTAGGGAATATGCACATTCCCTGAGTGTCCAAGAGCTCTGGTTTCCTCCCACAGTCCAAATATGTGCAGGTTAGGTAGTTTGGCAGTGCTAAAATTGCACAGTGTCCAAGGCTGTGCAGGCTAGGTGGAATAGCCATGGGAAACGTGGAGTGATAGAGTGGTGGTGGTGGGTAATGCTGGGTGGGATGCTCTTCGGATGTTTGGTGTGGACTTGATGGGCTGAATGGCCCTTTCCACACTGTAGAGATTCTATGAATGCACCAGGGAATGTAACAGCTGCACTGAAAGTGTCCTGAAAAATACAGTCTATTCTGCTATAACGTATTCCTTCAACGCGTATTGGCTTTAATGCAATTGAAGAATTTAGTTGAGTATTTGTAGAACACGAACTTTGCCTGATATCAGAATCGACTGTAAGCCGACAAGAAAGTTCCTATCAGGATCTGCTGTCATTAAAGGAAGATGACCAATTCACATTTTGGGCATTTGCTTTGAGCACAGAGGTAAATTTTTTGAACCTAACTTTCGCATTCATAGTTCCAGGTTACCATCCTATCACCAATTCCACTTGACATGAAAACTAGACTGGGATTCAACTTCCTATTTGTGGCTTTAAGGAGATTGGTTAATTTATGTGCAGAAATTGTTGCCTGTGCATTCCAAAAATTATATCCAATTTCCATTTCTGAAATGAAACCAGCACAAGGAGAAAACATAGATGTTTCTTATATTTGAACAATGTTACAAAATGAAGCCAATGGTCATCAAAACATATTGCCGATTTGTTAGAAACAGTTGAAAGACAAACCTCCAGATAGGCAGAAAGGGTCATGTAGATTCTTTCACCATATGGCGTCACACGGTTTAGGAGGAGGGAGTTGTGCAGAGAACTATCCCAAACAGCCTCGAACCGATAAAAACTTCTGAAGGGAGAAGGGAATACAAGTGGTAGAAGTCAGTTTTGAATATAAAAAACATTGAATTGTGGCAAAACTGAAACATGATGATCAGCATTTTCACAGAGACATTCTAATTACTGATCTGAGAAGGATATGACAGGCTTTTTCTGGGAATGTAAAGCTTTTGAAAGTTCACAATTACAACACAATATAAAAACTTCGTTAAAAAAAGACCATAACTTATTATGGATGCTCTCAGCACACTTCAGAACTGGCATTCTGAACAGAGATATCTTTTGCGTGATTTAGCAATCAAAGAAATTGCTGTTCAGTTTTACCCATCTGATCCAAGAATGTCAAAAATATACATCGGGAATCTAAACTATTTTTGGACTGATCACCTTATCTTCCTGAAAGTCACTACTCTCACTGGGTTGGAGTATCACAAGCGCAGGTAAATTCCCTATTTGATGCCCAGGTCACTGTTCATCCTCAACAGGAGGACTTATTTGTTATTGGACAATGGAAGCAACACAGTTGAAGCAAACATCTATATCCAGGCACTCACAAAAATCATAATTTCAATACTGACCAAATCTGGGGATTGATTATTTGCTTCTGACAAGTGCAGGGGAAAAGGGGAATTGAAGTAATTCTTGAATGGTAACTAACTTCAAAAAAGATAAAGTTGCCTAAAGTTCCAGAGGACCACTGAGCTCCACTCTCATTAGAGAGAGATAATTGGCATGGCTTAACCAGAGGGTCACCATGCCTCAGGTGAGGGGAGAGGTTGAGAAAGAGAGTCATTCATGGTAACCTCAGCCAGTGCAGGAATTGAACCCACACTGCTGTCATCACTCTGCATTGTAAACCAGCCATCCAGTCAAATGGGCTAAACGACCCCCACTACATCTGATGACACGCTTGGAATGTCCCTGAATTTTTGCAGCAGTGGCACCCCTAAAGTTATTATTCCTACCATGCCATTACATGGATTCTTATATCTGTATCCCCATTACTTTCTCAGTTCAACCACTCTGACCAGGTTTCCAGGCTGGTCTCAAAACTGGAAGATCCATAATTGATCTGATCTTCTCAGTCCTGCAGCTGCAAAAGAAATGTTGTGGACAAAAGGAGACCCTCCATAACAGCAGTGGAAAGCCTCACAAGACAGTGCTGTCAAAAGGTACACAACATGTTGGAAGACATCATTTGTGCCACTGATGTTATATATCCACGATAACATTTTTTTTTTAACAAATTAAGTCGTTTTTCAATTAGTGATTTTTAAATCTGAGATAGATCATTGTTCAGGTATGAAGGTATTTGGGCCAAAGGCAGATATCTGGAGTTAGGCCACAGATCAGCCATGATCTCATTCGATTGGTGCAACAGGCTTGAGGGGCTGAATGGCCTACTTCTGTTCCTAAGTTCCTAATACAGATTCAAAAGGTATACATGGGGACAGCAATATTTTTTAAGCAAGATGAGCTAACTTAAAATACAATAATCTTCAGATAGGAACTTTAATTTGCATCAAGGATTTTTTCATATTCATAGTAGTCTGTAGTTTAAGTCACAATTAGACACCTTATAAAGGCATTCCAATGAGAGGCCTTCTGCAGAAAGCATCTTTGTTTTAAAAGATGTAAAATGTTATTCCATTGCTAACACGCGAAATCTCTGCTGGGGATCATTTTTAAACAAGGAGAATAGAAGTGACATTTTTGACTCAACAGTCTTACAAACTAAAATTTATGCTCTCCAGAATTTAACCCAGGCAACCAAAGGTTTTTCAAATGATCAGTTGCTCCCTGAAGTAAATAAACCCATGTCTTTCAAAAAAAAAAAAGTTGATGGCAAATATTCTGACACCCTGACTTCAAAAGTGCAGATAGTTGGACCATTTCGCTTTTAATAGAAAGTCAGACCCCTTTAACTTAGAAACGGAGAATTTTTCCACTCTGAATACTTGCTTTACCAAGACAAGGGCTACAATTCAACCTGTAGTGGAGATAAAAGGTACTGCAGATGCTGGAGAATCCGAGATAACAAGCATGTTCATCCAGCCCCATGCTTGTTATCTCGGATTTAACCTGTAGTACCTTTCATGGGGCACTTTACGTTGTATGTGAGTGTTTAATTTGTATTATTATTGCATTCAGATCTGAAAGCACTGACCACATGGTCAGCTCCTACATCGAGAGGCTATGACTTTGCTTTAAGCTGCTTTCCCCAGCACTTTCTCACTTTGTTTTCCTGATGATCCACCCATATTACAATATTTCTAGCTAATTTGAGCCAGCTACCGATCCCAAAAAGTCCAGAAATTGCTCTGAAACCAGGAGCGAAGAAATGCAGAAGGACAAGACTTCAGGGTCCCGTCTTGCCTTTCAAGGTAAACGTACAGCTGGAATTACACGAGGAACCTCCACCCTATATGGGTAACACACAATTTAATGATTCTGCAGAGGTCAGAAAAATCCTGTAATTAGTCAGACATCAACTTTATCTCATTGCAACAACCTATAGAAATAAAAACAATCAGTCCAGAACAATCATCTTCTTCAACTAAACTCACTGCCTTTTGCCGAGTTACAGTTCCACAGATATTGTGCAGTCATCAACAATTTGGACTTGTACAGCATCTTTTTCAGAATCAAAGATCTAAAATGCTTCACAGTAGAAGCAAACAAAATTAGACACAGAGCCAGGTCAGCCTATGGCCAAGCACTTACTAAAGGGATTTCTTGCACGTTTACATTAAACATTGAGGTAAAATGAATTCACAATCAATTTCACCTCTTTAACAAGAGAACTTGTAGAGCTGGGACAGGTGAAGGACTGGAAGAGGTTACTGAAGTAAAATGTGACACATGCATGAGGAAGTTAAGCAAAAAGATGAGATTTTTAAATCTGAGGCAATGGGGAATGGGCATCAAAAATCAGTCAGCCAGATAGGAGGTGATGAAGAGCTCTGCAGCGTCTGTGGAAATGGCTCAGAGACAAGAGGCAAGACAAAAAAAAAATCCTATTATTTATTTCTTGACTACACACTACAGCCATTATTACCATTTACACAGGTCACCTGATTAACAACATGGTGGGATTTCAGTGCATCCCCACAGCATAAGACTTAGAGGATGGATCGAGTATTACCACCTGGAATTTATAAAGATTACTGGAACAAAAGATAGCTACAATTGGCTTAAATTACTGCTACTATTAGAAGATAAGGGGAATGGTACAGGAATATCGTAGAAGAGGAATATCACGGTTAATGTTTCCCAGGAGTAGGTTTTACAAAAATCACTCGAGACTAATGTGAGACATAACTGGCACATTACAGGTACCGGCAGTGGAAACTATTATTTATATCACAGGCTATTTCCTTTCAAACTCTTTCACAATTGCAAGTGTGGTTAAAACAATAACAGCGATCTCTTATTTTCCTGATCAAATCCAAATTCCAGCTGACTTAGTGCTCTTCAACGCTAAGCGGTCACAGCCTGGAAAGTTTTGAAATAGTTCATTACTTGCGATAATTTAGGGTAAGTGTAAGTCATACAATATTCCATCACCACAAACTTTAATTTTAAATTCTTCTTTTTAATTCCTTATTCACAGGAAAGCTATTCCTGCTGAGTGCAAACTTAAGGCAAAAAGGTTATTTCAGATTGTGGGGAATCATCAGCCAGACAGATTCCATTCTTAGCTTGTCTACCCTGCTTAACTAGTGTTGAGAATCCCAATAATTTATTCGGCCCTTTACCTTACAGTTAATTGCAAGCCTCCCATGACTGACTCTGCTGAGGCTTATTACACTTCAAAGCTTGCATTCCACATTGTTGTGGCTATTCCCAGGCAAGCTATCTCCTTAAATATAAGCATAATTTCAAGTTAACAATGATGTTCCTGCTGGTAACACACACACACGCACATACACACACCAATCTAACTACGTTACTGTCACACTATTTGAGAAGATTGTTAGCAGTCCTCCCATTCACTGTGTATCAGGATGGTTTGCATTTATCTACAATAACAGAAGAGGATGATCATCGAACTATTCTGAATGCAATAGCTTAGACCATCAGAGAGGTAACATTTTTTTGCCCCGACTCTTTGCTAAACAATTACAGTTATAAAATACTACAGATGCTGGATAAAAACCAGCTGGTTGGGCAATAAATGTAGTGAGAGAAAAAGTTAAGGTCTCAAGTCAGTAATGAATACTTAACAATTTGAATGTTGAATTCCTTTCTCTTGCTACAAACACTACCTGATCAGGTGAGTTTTACCAGCACTTTCTGCAACTACAATTGTACTACGTGGGTCTGTGAAGCTGCACATCTCATTTTTGGAATCCTCAGAGCAATAGGGAAGGAGTTCTGAGCTTCTAGTGTGTATGATGTTGTGCCCACAGAAATAATTCAACTGCTTTCCTTTGATTATTTCCTGTGCCTGTGATATAAAGAGGAAGCTTGGGAACAGCACTAAAGAATGAATATATAAAAAGCAAAGCAAATACATAATTACACTTCTATTAAAAAGAAAAGAAAAGAAAAGAAAAGAAAAGAAAAAAAAAGAGAGAGAGAGAGAGAGAGAGAGAGAGAGAGAGAGAGAGAGATGGGTTGCTAATCTAACATGCACAGAATACACAATTAGCAGTGAAAACCACAAAATACCTAGGTAAATCCAAATCAAGAAACAGCCTGCAAAATACAAGAGGCATCCATTAGTAGCAATGAAGACAAGAGTGAAATGGAGAATACAATGCAGCCCCATTAAAAAGAAAATTTAGCCAGACATGACTTGTGAAAGCAGCAAAAGGAACTGCAAAAATGTCACTGATCTACATCAACAGAATGTAAAGGTTAGAGATATCCTGACTATAACATTATTTCTTCATTGCTGAGCCCTGTGCAATGAGACTGGAGTCTTAACTTAACTTCCAATCTTGTTCAGTGTAAAAGCTCTTTAGATATTAGAACATAATCTAGGAAATTAAGCCTCACTGGTTGACAGATGAGGTACTCCTCAGTTAGGCAAACCTGGTCTATCAGCCACTCACTAATTTCCATTATACCCACATCACGAAGACTTCCTGTTTTGACCGATTTCTACATGTTAATAGCGGAAGCTTGTCACAGCCATCCCTTGATGCCTATCTGCACTGCCGCAGGCTCAATTAGCTGGTCTCAGGGACTGGATATTTGGTAAACAAAACCATTTAAAAAGTGGAAGCTAGTATAAATTCAAAACCACACTGATAATCCAGGTAACCATCAGGACTCCAACAAACAAACACTACCAGATTTCAAATGCTCTTTCAGGAAAGTATGGGCAAAAAGAATTGATCCTCACAATGCGTTTTCCTTTCCGCAACAGACATACCTATGAGCCTCATGTGAAGATTTGATATGCTTTGCAGAAATAATATTCAAAGACAAAACAGCATCTACAACAGTTTCATCCACCTCCGGCTTGTTCCTGATGCGACCTGGGAAACAAGAGGAAAAATACCAAATGACTGGCTGCGAAAGTCGTGGCATGCACGATCTCGTCTTGAGCAGTTTCTGTATTTTTGTTTTGCATGAAATAAATAGGAACTTTATAACTTTATCAGAAATCAGACTGCAAATTCCAAATGCCCAATCAAGCTAAAGTGGGAATGCTTGGTAACACAGTGCTCGAACATTGCTGGAAAAAAAAAGACGAATGCTGGTGAAGGCTCTCATCTTGCATGCATCAGGACAGACACAAGACGCAAATTTCAAATGGAGCAACGATTTACTCTGCTGACTGGTTAGCAAATCAACTCTGCATAGTTCAGATATTGCCTTGGGGATTGCACCATGGAGCTACTGTCCCTTCCTCTTTTGTTTGTGCAAGAGAGAGGCAACTCCTCGACTGGTTTCTTTTCCTGTAGGGGACAGATCTATGGTTACAATGAATCGTCTAGAAAATATACATGAATAACTTTGTGATCCTGACTGATAATTTTAAGTTAGTTATTGTAGCAATTCTTGGCACACTCCACATTGTTCAACCGGTATCCACATTAAATGTGATTCAGCATAGGCTGGTTGAATGCAGTCCATACTCTTCCAACTTTTGAATGTGTTTGACACCATTCGCCAGTCACTTTGGACATAAAAAGATTCAAACGTTTTCCTATGACTGATATCAAACTGACGGGTCTGTCATTTCCATTCTCCTTCTTTCTCCCTCAAGAAAGCACACCAATGCCTCTACTTCGTCAGAAGGCTAAGGAAATTCAGCGTGTCCACGAAGACATTTACCAATTTCTATAGATGCGCCACAGAAAGCATCCTATCTGGATCCATCACAGCTCGGTATAGCAACTGAGATAACAAGGTGTAGAGCTGGATGAACACAGCAGGCCAAGCAGCGTCAGTGGAGCAGGAAAGCTGACATTTCAGGCCTAGACCCTTCTTCAGAAACACATACATAGTACTTGACACTGATCCAGCTCCTTTCGAGCCAGCTCTCAGAGTGAAATGGATATCTGACATTCCTGCTTCTGTCACCTAGTGTTCCCTGATTGGACCAGGTTAACAGCCCTAATCATCAGGGCACTCCTTCTACGAGCTCCACCTGGCTGACCTCGATACAATCTCGACAGATGCACAACTATGTTGGTAAGTCAACATTTGTCTCAGGCTTGTTGCTTGTGTTCCAGCAAAGTTCAACACAAGCTGGAGGAACAATACTTCATCTTCTTACAATCCTCAGGATTCACAGAGTTTAACAACTTCAGAGTGAGAACACCTTCAGCCATGTTCATTACCTACCCTCCCCACATACTTCAGGCCCAGTCGGTATGGGTTGCTCCCAGTACAACCAAACCATTTTTAGCTATTCACACACCACGTTAGCACCCATTCAACGTATCTCTCTCTCAGCTTATTATTAGCAATCCCTTTGTCATTTCTTTATTTTTCTCTGGGTACATCTCCATCTATTTGACTCACTCCTTCCTTCCTTCATCTTTCCCTCCCTGGACCCCAATCATCAGAATAAATATCACCTTTCCCCAGCTGCTTTCACTTCTGATGAAGGGTCACTGGGTTCGAAACATTAACTCTTCTCCACAGATGCTGCCAGACCTGCTGAGTTGCTCCAGCAATTTCTGTTTTTGTATGCTATTAATTGTATCTTGATAGTTCAAACAGAATTAATTATGGAAATTACTTAATTCTGTAGAGAACTAGATAGAGGAACATTTGGGAAAGTTTTAACTGAATTGGCAAAGCAACAAAATCAAAATACTTCATAAATCAAACTTTAATATTTTCAGTCAGGTCATCTTGTTGTAAAGGATAAAGAATTTCAGAGAAGCACTCACCAACAACCAACTCTCGAACATCCTTCCAGTGAAGCTCACTGCCCTTTTCGTGCACAATTGTTACTGTAATCCTACGCTGAATTCCCTATTGAAAGAAAATGAAGTTCCAGATTATTTTATATCAGACACGGTTCAGCGGTCACCCTCTTATTTTTGTGTTAGAAGGCTGCAGGTGCGAGTCTCACTGCAGGACTTCAGCATGAAATCAAGCCTAACATTGAGCTGTTGTACCAAGAGATTCTGGAACTGCCCAAGGGTCTGTCATCTGGATACCCTCTCTGCTGAAGGTAAAAGATTCCAAGGCACTTTTTAAGCAGGAACAGAGGAATCCTGGTCAACATTCATTGTTCAACCAATTTAAAATACCTGGTCAATTATTTTATCACCATGAACAGGACCTTTCTGCATGCAAATTGGTTGCTCTGCTTTCCTACATTACAACAGCAAATTCACTTCAAGATGTTTTACAGTAACATGCTTCACAGTTAATGATATCTGAAGGTGCTATGCAAATGAAAGCTCTTCCCTTCTCAATTTACATGTCTACCTTTAGTGTTAGTACAACCAATTACAGCATAAGGTGGCAGCTTGATCAGGAGAGAAATAAAATGAATACTTTAAGCAGCACTGAGACCTCAGCCTTGCTAAAACAAACTAAGTCTTTATTGGAATAACATACCAGTAGAACTTTGTTCAGATAGAGAATAGTTAGGAGTCAGGCTTGTTATTAGTTCTAAATAAATTGTTACTTGTTACTTATAAAGTGAGTATCAGAGACTTTCTTCCATGTAAATCTCCTTCTCCATTACACGTGGAATTGCATTCACAAGCATGAGCGTTTGTAAGTTTGACGCTCATAAATCCAGGAAATCCGTGCAGTACGGTATAAATTATCCATTCACAAATACGAGCAAATGTTTGCATGTTAGATCCTCAAAATTGGTAGTAAAATGCGATTATAAGTGCTTTGTGGGTCAGATGTTCTTAAATTAGGGATCACCTGTATAATCACTGAAGAATGTACACATACAAAGTAACAACTATATTTCAATACTATAGCTGCTTCAAATCAGAACTGAAAACATGCTCATTAAACGTGTTTAAATGTTACCGAGACTTGAAAATTTAGAACCTGTGTGTAATAACGTTCAAAGCCAGACTGCTTAATCAGTTATAAATTATTTGCTAAGGACAGTATTAAACAGGTAAGTTTATCTGAAATAGTTACCTGGTGAAGCAGGTAAGTGCCCTGGCATGGCAGGCCTCCGCTATGGTCCACAACTGCTGGGATGTACCTGCAGAACAGGCAGGACATCATCATTGCAGGAATCAGAACAAATGAGGAAAAGAGTCAACTGAACCTTTCTTTCTTGATTCTAATAAATCTTGTTCAGAAAATAATCTGGTAATAAGTTTCTAAGTGGATCTTTGCTTCTCCAAAAGGTCTCTCAGGCAGGAAGTACGTACTAGGAGAATTAAAAACAAACATAGTCCTTATCATAGGAACATAAGGACAGGAGGAGGACATTTAACCTGGAGTGTGTTCCGTCAATCAAACAGACCACAGCTGATCTGTGAACTAACTCCATAATACATCTTTGTCCCACATCCCTTATTACCCTTGATTGACAGAAACCTTTCAATTTCAGATCTAAAATCAACAATTGATGAGTATCAATTGTCATTTTCAGAAGAGAATTTCAAATATCTACCACTCTTGTGTAAAAGGTAATTTCACTCCTGAAATGTTTGAATCTAAGTTTTAAACAATGTCCCCAGTCCTACACTCTCCATTCAGTGGAAATAACTCCTCTCTATCGAGCTCATCCATTCATCCTAATATTGCGTGATTTAATCCCATTACCCATTAACCTTCTACATTCCAGACAATACAAACACTACTTTGTGTATTTACTCTTCGGTATTTAATCCTTGGAGTCCGAGTATCATTGCAGGTGAATCTATCCTGCAATTCCACCAAAGCCAGTACATCCTCGCTAAGGAATACTGTCTATAACTGAATCCAGTTACTCCAGGTCTGGTGAGCTCCAGCGCCCCATCTACCCACAGCTTGTATTCTGGTTCTTTAGATTGTCAAGGCCAGAATCCCATGAGCTTTTTGATGAGTTTCTGTATCAACTGATGATACTATGTATGCAGACTCCCAGATCTCTTTGGAACATGATCATTCTTAGCTTTTCATAATTTGAAATGTAATTTGTTCTATCCTTTAGGTTCAAGTAGATGACTCACTTGTTCAGAGTATCCACTACTCGGTTATCTGTTTTGTCATCTCTATCCCCCTTTCCAGTTGTGTGTACACAGTTCGTAGAAGACATTTTTGTAGTGATTCAACCACTCAAAACATTTCAGTTTTAATCTGTACGCAAAGATCTGCAAGAATTTACCAGGACTAATGAGACTCAATCTCAAGATGATATTCACCAACATTGTATAAAGGAGACCCTGCAAATTGTGCCATTCCTGACTGTACCAAGTATTGATCAGTAAAAGAAAGTGGACCCACTCATTTATCAACTTACTCTCCTGTCGGTTCCAGTTCACTGATCTCAAACCAGACAAGCAAATCATATTTGCTGACACATTGTCCCAGGTTAGGTTTGCTCATGGCATTCACCTTTGTGGCTGGAACTGAAATAAAAAAAAAGGAACATCAACACAGGAAAATTAACACATAGCAACAGTGAGCAACAACATGCAGCCATTTTCCATTTACTTCATAATTTTCAAATTGTCACGGAAAAAGAGGAAAAAAAAACAAAATCAACTAATTTCAAAACCAGGCTCCTAAACGATCATCTCCTCTCACTTTACTCTGCGGGCAATAAAGACATTTCCTGTGACATTTGATGTCTCAAATATGAGATTGTGACACATCAGCTAGTCAATACCTGACTGTTGTAAAGTTGATTCCAAAATGTAAAAGTTTGAATTAACTGATTCAATAAAAGTAAGTTAATGAATGAAAATATGATGCAAGTTAATCTTTTGAAGGACACAATAACAATGTAAAACTGCAGCTTTGAGAGGTGTCCTGGAGTTATGGCATTTCTGCTGAATTTTCCAATGCCAGTACAAGTCATGCCAGATAAAGCAGAGAAACCCAAGAACCAAGTAGTTCTGACAACTGGTAACTCAGTGGCATTTCTTTGTAGAAAGGGCACGCGTAAAGAAGATTTAAGAATTTTTACATATAGAAACGTGGCAGGACTGCAAACAAAAAAAAAAAAAAAACAGATTGAATCCAAGATAGCTCTGACTTACGTACACACACCACAAAAGTTCTGTACACCATCTGGGCAGCACGGTGGCCCAGTGGCTCGCACCACTGCCTTATGCCATCAGGGTCCCAGGTTCGATTACGGCCTTGGGTGACAGTCCGTGTGGAGTTTGCATGTTCTCCCCGTGACTGCCTGGGTTTCCTCCCACCAGCCAAAGATGTGCAGGTTGGGTGGATCAGGCATGATAAATGGAGGGTTTCAGGAATAGTGTACGATGTTCATCGGAGGGTTGGTGCATGACTCGATGGGCCAAAGTGCCTCTTTCCCCACTGTTGAGATTCTAGATCAAATTCCCTACTCCAGCAGCACTGTTGGAATGCTGGTTGCTCAAAGAGAAGGCACCTTTGATTTATGTTCAGGTGTTCCTAAGCAATAGCTACATCGTCACCAACACCCAGAGGAAATTAAAGCAAATACTAGAAACAGTTCTACACCTGAGTCAACAAATACGAATCCGGAAATATTTTAGGATTCGAAAAGCTACTGAATAACGTGATCACGAGAAAACAGCAGTAGGCTATTGCCTCCACTGGGGAAGAGAATTTCACACTCTAATGACCCTCTGACAAAAACTATTCTTCATCTATGTCTTAAACAGGAACTACAGGATGAATGGTCTTTACTATTCAAGTTTAGTTTGATAGCATCTCAGTTCTATAACCTTCATTATGCCTCTTATATGACAGTGACCACATCTCAAAAGGCCTATGATAGAACTCCAGTAGAGGCTAGGTCACTGATTGACTTTGGCAGACTAAGTGGGATGAATGGCCGACTGCTGCTTTCTCATATGATGTTATTCAGTGAAATACAGAATCCTACAATATTTCTAGATTCATATTTGTTGACTTGGGTGTGCAGTGGTTTCTCTAAACTGCGTTCTTTTACTTGCTTTGTGTCATACCATCAGCTTCCACTAATTTATGTAAAACTTAACAAAATAGATGGGACTTCGATATAGTTCCATCAGCTGCAACTGAGCATTCAAAATATCAGAAGAAACAAATTTCTCTTTTTTTTTTTTTAATTTCTTTTTCCAAAATATTGAAGTGTCAACCAAGTTAAAGATCCTAGTGAAGTAAATGAAAGAGACAAAAATATTTTGCTATGGCAATTGCTGTGCAACTCTTATTCAGAGTCTGACCTCCAAGCCGATTTTAATGTTCAGATCCCATTCTTCAACTTGCAGATCCCCTCAATATGCAGGGGTCATGATCACATTAGAACGAGTAACCCAATTCATTGTGATTCCCTCCACTGATGGACTCAGTCAGCCCTCGTCACTTCTAGCACAGATTCTCAGTACAAGGTAACTACCTTGCTTAATGCCGCTGAAACTGCTGCCAACACTGTTCACTGATCACAGCCCCAAACTAAATAACCTTTTTGAGGAGTTCACACTATGGTACTGGTTTTGAAATGGTAAATGCATACCAGGCTACTTCAAAAGACATAATGGCATAACTGTGCAGGAATGGAGAAGACTTGTGTTAGATGGATCGTTGCACAAGAATGATTTTCACTTCACAGCGATTTTGACAAAATCATTCCAGGCAAATCCTTTTGTCATCAATAATGCTGAAGGGCAAATATAAACACAAAACAATCCAACTTTCTTTGAAAGGACTGTCCACTTCCATTCCAGGGAGTTATAATATTGAAGTCTATCTTATTTGATTTAAAAAAAAACAAATAATTCCCAGCTCAAAAATGAGAGAATATATAGAAAATACATTTCACTGGAGCATGGCAAATATTGGATAATGCACATTTACTTACTGTTGTATATCAACACAACCGAATGGAGAACAGCAGGGAGGGAGTAAAATAATTAACAGTTACATCTATCAGAGTTCAGCCTGAGAGAGAAAACTTATCCTCAATCTTCTATGTGGAGTATTTTTGAAAACAGATTGAAATATCTCCACAGAAGCTGGTATCCCAACACCGAGTCACACGTTACTTACACATGGAGAGTCCTTGACACTGATCCAGCTCCCTAAGAGTGAACAGGATGCCTGACACTCCTGTTTTTTTTTATCTGTTAGCCAGGGCTCCCTAATTGGATCAGGTTAACAGTCCCAATAAGGGAGCTCATTCTATGAGGTCCATCTGGCTGACCTTGCTACAATCACTACACGCAGTTTTTTTAGATGTGGATTGTGAAACTATCCATCATTCTGGCAAGGACAGAGAACAAGAAAAACAAGACTGAACATATTGTTGTGGCCAGGCAGATAGGATATTTCAGTCATCTGTAAGAGAAAGTGTTTCAGCTGCTTTGGCTGCTACACCTCCATTCACTGGGCTAGGTTTACCAAATATATTTGAAACACCAGTGTTAGACACCTTCTATAAAGTTTGTTTTACCAAATGTTAATAAAATGAATTTTTTTTAAATTTAAAAAATGTTTTGTGTTTGCTCCATACGCTTGGCTTCAATCTAGGACATTTGAATTTAAGATGAGACAGCAAGACCAAGTAAATCCTAATAAGTTAGCTTGCCTGTTACTAACTCCTTGCACATCTCAAAAATGTTTGAAAGGCTACAGCACTTCTTACCGTTAAAGAAGTTACTGTATCACTGTCTATGTCCAGTTACCTAATTTCCTTTTGTTAATACAGTTGACAGCTCATTTTGCTTTCTTCCAGCAACTTAGTAATGTCCCAGTTCTGCCAATCCTTCAATGGCCTCTTCCATTGCTCCATGCTATCACTTCACCTGTTATTTAATGCCACACTGAAAGCAGCATATTATCTAAATATTGAGAGAATGCAGAGGGATCTGGGTGCCCTAGCACATGAATCACAAAAAGGTTGGTATGCAGGTATAGCAAGTGATTAGGAAAACTAATAAGTGATATTATTTACTTCAAGAGGAGTTGAATTCATAAGTGGGGAGGTTATACTTCAGTTGTACAGGGATTTGGTAAGACCACACTTGGAGTACTGGGTACAATATTGGTCTCCTTCTTTAAGGACATAAAATGAGTTGGAAGCAGTTCAGAGAAGGTTTATTGGACTAATACATGGAATGGGGGCAGGGGGGCAAGGTGAGGGTTGTCTTATGAGGAAATGTTGGACTGGCTAGGCTTGTATCTGCTGGAGATTTGAAGAGCAAGAGACAACTTGATTGAAAAAAATAAAATACTCCTGAAGGATCTTGACAAGTGGATATGAAGATGATATTTTCTTTTGTTGAAGAATCTAGAGCTAGGAGTCACTGTTTAAAAACTAAGGCTGGACCGATTGATAACAGAAGCAAGGAGGAATTTATTTTTCACAGAGGGTCAGGTGTCTATGGAACGCTCTTCCTCAAAAAAATAAGTGGATATAGAGTCTCTGAATACTTTTAAGACAGAGGAAGGTACGTTCCTGATAAGAAAAAAGGGTTGAAATGTCATCGGGGTAGGTGAAGGAAAAGGCCAATAGATACATAAGACAACCACTGCAAGCCTCACCATCCTGACTTCAAAATAGACCACTATTTCTTCGGTGTTGCTGGGTCAATATCTTGGAATTCCTCCCTAATGGCATTGCAGTTTACCTAAAAACAAAGGGACTGCAGTGGTTCAGAAACAAAGCTCATCACCACCTTGTCCATCCCTAGTTGCCCTTGACAATGAGCGTTGGCTCAGTTGGCATTGGCCAAGTTCCATGGGTGAATTTTTTAAGAAATCTACTCTTCTGACCCCTATCGGTGCACAAAATTTTTACTCTTCTCCATCTCACTTTGCACCATTAATATCTTTACTATTACAACATAGGAAAAATAACTTGAAAGTTTCATTTATGCCCCTTTTTCATCAGATCAAACATAATTGACTATATTCTTTTCTTGTGAATAGTCAATTTGGAGAAAACAGCTGCTTAGAAGCTAAATACAAGATTGAAGACTAGGTGCCTTGGAGAAACTACAACATGACATCCATATCCAAGTGAATCTGTGTTCCTAACCAGGAACATTTAAGTTGAAAATCTGGCCACTCCAATGGAAACTCCACTTTGGAAAGTTTTCCAGTATAATTTCTGGTGCTAGGATATTTGAAGAATTATATATTCAAAATAATGCATATTAGGTGGCTTCAAATGTTGTTTCACTGAGTTCATTTCTCACGTCAACTCAAAGAAATTGGGAAAACATATTTTAGAAAACCCGAGAGCTAACAGCTAAATTCCAAGACATCAAATGATGATCCATGATAAGGCACAAACTTCCACAACAATATTAACAATGACACATGGTATGTTAAGCTTCTCTCTCTTTGCTTGGAACATCTACTTCAGAACAATGCAGTGCAACATTTGACCATGAACAAGGGAGGCTACAATCTGTACATGTTAACTATAAAAGCAGTGCAAGATAGGGGAGGACAACACTAAACAGGGTGCTAAGGCATCTCTAATTTGCAATGGCTCTCTGCTAGTTACCAACCATGATGCTTTGGAATTTTCAGAACGTGACATATGGGAAGAGGACGGAAGAGAAATGTTGGCAGCTGATCAGCACTGTTGATGAACGAGCTGGCAGTGGATGAGACTAATACGTTGGCATTCTCAGAGAGAGCATCAAGCAACTGTACATTTACATAGTCAGACATCAGATATCTAATCAACTCAATCTTTCGCTCATGGTCTGAAATGGAAGAGAAATCAAGGGCATGGATGGTGCAGAAGGCCAAGGGTAGGGAAAGAATAAAAAGAAAAAAATGTTTAACATGCAAAATTAAAAATATAAAAGAAGTATTTTAGTCTACAAGTCTTCATTACTAATTAGAACCTTTACCTTTTGTTTTTGCAATTGCATTTTTCTTGAAAATAATTACAAAATCATCCAAATCCTTTAGACTGCTAACATTAAACCAATAGAGACCTTTTCTTTGCTACTGAGTCTTGCTGAAGGAATAGTAATTCAAAAACTCACTCAGTACAGAATATTCATACAAATCTGAAGTTAGTCACTGAAATTTATTGTCATTTTGATAAGAATTGAAGACAACTGTAAATTTGATTGCATATTATATTCAACACTGAAAATCAAATTCCTCATGCAACTTTGTTTGCTGCATCTGTCTGTTTAATTTCCTGGTAGACAAGGACACCCACATCCATTTGTACATTCACAGCTAAGTGCAGCCTATAAAATATCCAAAGGGTTATGCTTGTGCTGGAGGAGAAAACTACAAACTTCTACCTCGATCGAATGGAAGTGAGGAACGACAGAGGAGACACAAGGTCCGAGTAACAAAGGGGCTGTCGGGTGGGGCAGCCACAAGATTTGAACTTCACTGCAATTACACAAATTTGAACATATCTTTATATCTAATGCCACCTCAGCAAAGACGTCTTCATTTCAAACTCACCTGGCTTTGAAAGAGGCATTGGAGGAGGGAAATATTTGCGAGCTGGTTGTGGTGGGCTGTGGGAAAAGACAATAGAAAGTTGAGTTTATTCATTTTGTAAAACAATGCAATGCGCTCCAAATTAAAAATCAAACATACATGGACCCATAAACAAACAAACAATTGGAAGAGGCCATCACACAGGCAACTTGAATTCTACTTTATTTTCTCACTCCTTTCCCACATTGTGAGATTTGATTATGAAAAACAAAAATGATTCAGAGTTTTAAAATATACTTTGACCTCAAAAAAGACCTTAATGTCTTAGCACTAGGTTGGTGAGCGTGCACATGTCTACATGCTTGCATTGATCTACGTATGTGTAGAATCATATGTAGTCTGGGAATAGAGAGGTAGGTGGTGGCGGCTTAGTGGTAATATCACTATATCAGTAATCCAGAGAACCAGACTAATGCTCTGGGAACCTGGGTTCAAATCCCACAATGGCAGCTCAATTGATTTTGATTCCAGTTAATAAATCTGGAGATAGCAAGAGCTGCAGATGCTGGAGTCAGAGTTAAGACAGTGTGGACCTGGAGGAACACAGCAGGTCAAGCAGCAGAGGAGCAGGAGAGTCAATGTTTCGGGTTAGGACCCTTCATCAGGACTCCCGAGTCTCCTGCTCCTCTGATGCTGCCTGACCAGCCGTGCTCCTCCAGCTGCACACTGTATTGATTCCAAATATAAAAACTGGTCTCAGTAATGGTGAGTAGGACAATTATTTTTTGCTGCAAAAACTCAAATCAGGTTAACCAATGCAGCTGATTCAAGGAAATCTGCTGTCACTATCTGATGTTGCCTGTACATGACTCCTGATCCGCTGCAGAGGCAATGTGGTTGACTTTTAACTAACCTCTGAAAGTGCCCTCGCAAGCAGCTCAGCTCCAGAGCAATTAGAGATGGATAACAAATGCTGGCCTCACCAGTAATGCCCATATCCCTTGAAAGGCCAAAGGAAAGACAGGGCCTAAAGAAAGGTTTGGTTTTACACAATCCTTATAGAGCAAATGCAATTTATTTACTTAGCAGATATCGAAATTTTGAAACCTTTTTACAATTTTTTGCATGAAGTTTACCTCTTGAAATCTTGTCCTTGGTAATGATAAGGGTGCTGCTGGTAGTGCCCAAATACTTCAAATACAATTGGCTTTGTCTTGATGTATTCTACAAACGATTCTGTTACTTCGACAGCAACCTAAATAAATGATGGCGATAAAGACATGTTTACAACTTACATCAGGAATTTCAAATATACTTATGGAACTGGGGAAATGATTGGTCAGGCATTTTGGGAGACACCCAAGTCCCAGACTCACATTCTGCACATGGTAAAAGCCAAGGGGTGTTCCCCGGCCACTGTTCTTCAGGGGTTCAGTCGAGAAGGCTTCATCATGGCGGTGCAGGAAGCTAGGAAGAAAAGAAATTTACCAAACAATGATTAACGTGTCAACAAGTTAACTAACATTGAAATGGAGCATTGAGAAGTTTGATGCAAACACATTAAGCATTTAGACATTCAACATTGTCGTGAACAAGGAGAGGTGCTGAAGTCTTTTGCCTTGCAATTATCAGGATAAACACAAGAATGCCAGATTCTAAACGATTACAACAACTTACAATTCAATTGGTGGGCAGGTCAACTCTGATTGGCCAAGGTGCTGTCACGGAGAAAGCAATGGGGAACTATACATTCCCTGAGCTTCCGGCTAATTTAAAACAAAAGGTGCAAGTTTGTCCCTTTCGGTTGTACAGAATGGTCCCTTTGTATGATGTTATGTCACTTTTAGACAAATATGAAGCATCATTGTGAACTTTTAAAGTACAATTGCTAGACTATTAATCCAGAGACGCAGATCATGCTCCAGGGACCTGCGTTCAAATCCCACCATGGCAGATGGTGGAATTTGAAGTGAATTTTAAAAATTTGGAATTTGAAGTCTAATGATGACCGTGAAACGATCATCGATTGTCAGGAGAAACCGACCTGGCTCACTATGTTCTTTAGGGAAGGAAACTGTCATCCTTACCTGGTCTGGCCTACATGTGACTCCAGACATACAGCAACGTGGTTGTCTCCTAACAATTAGGGACAAGCAATAAAATGCTGACTCACCCGGTGACACCCACATCCCATAAATGAATTAAAAATTCTCCAATTCTCACATTTGTCCTGGTGAGTACAAGATTGAAAGCTTTGAAACTTGTCACACATGACAGGTTCTGGGGTCTCAAGACCTGACAAAATGGCACAGACCCGAAATGTTTGCTCTCTTTTTCTCTCCACAAACGCTGCCAGGCCTTCCAGCGTTTCCAGTTTTTATTTAATAAATGCAAATTCTAGATAACAATTAGAGAAATCACAGGGAAGTATCTCAGTAACCAGTGAAGAGCTCGAATCAATTCACTAATGTGAAAGGAACCTAACACGCTACCTGTTTTGGTTTAGGTACAATTCCAATTCTATACTGAATGTGTGGCTTTTAATGTTTTTTGAAGGGGCTCAGCAAGCATTTCCGCTGTAATTTCAGTTTGTAAGAAAACAAATATGCACATCCATATAATGCCTTTCTTGACTGACAGATGTCACACAAACTCTCAAATTAATGGCTCTTGATATGTAGTCACTGTTGTAATGCAAACAAAAAAAAAAAAAAACTGGACTGTAGAATGTTTCTCTGATTCTTCGGATGCTAGAGCCACTTAGGAAAGGATTAGGATCCAAGCTGATATTGATGCGTGTGGGTAAAGTATATATGCACGAAAGTGTAATCTCAATATTAAGCAGCATTTTAATCACTCAAAAGCTTTAGGACTTCAAAGTCGCAAACAAAGCTGGTAAATTCTCTGGAAAAAGTTAGCGCACTACAACTGCCTAACATTAAGGAAATCAAGTGTTAGTGAGAGCAGGAATAGGAGGATAGAGCACGTGAATGAGGAGCTGGTGCAGGGGGCAAGGGTTCACATTTTTTGGATCATTGGGATCTCTTTCAGGGGTAGGATTGACCTGTATAAGAGGTATGGGTTCCACGTGAATTGGAAGGGGACCAATACCCTTGAGGGGAGATTTGCTGGTGCTACTTAAGAGGCTAAATCCCCAGGATAAATCCCTAGGACTTTTTCATGTATTTCTCAGAACTTTTTGGAAGCTAGGGAAGAAATTGCTGAGATATTTGTATCATTGACAGCCACAGGTGAGGTGTTTGTAGGCTGGAGGTTGGCTCGACGTGAGGCCACTATTTATGAAAGGCCGCAGGGAAAACCCAGGGAACTGTTGACTGGTGAGCATTCCGTCAGTGTTGGGTAAAGTTGCTGTAGATGGAGGGACAGGATTTACGTGCATTTGGAAAGGCAAGGACTGATTAGGGACGGTCGACATGGCTTTGTGTGGGGAAATTGTGTCTCACTAACCTGACTGAGATTTTTTGAAGCGGTGACAAAGACGATTGATGAAGACAGAGTGATAGCAGCTGTCTATATGGAATTCAGCAAAGTATTTGACAAGGTTCTGCATGGTAGACTGGTTAGTAAGGTTAGATCACATGGAATCCAGGGGAAGCTAGCCAGTTGGATACAAAATTGGCTTGAAAGGAAGAGGTAGAGGATGGTGGTAGAGGGTTGCTTTTTGGACCGGAAGCCTGTAACCAGCAGGGTGCCGTAAGGATAAGAGCTGGGTCCACTGCTTTTCATCATTTATACAAATGATTTGGAAGTGAATATAGCAGATATGGTTAGTAGGTTTGCAGACGACACCAAAATTGGTGGTGTAGTGGACAGCAATGAAGGTTACCTTAGGATACAATGGGGCATTGTTCAGATGGGCCAATGGGCCGAGGAGTGGCAGATGGAGTAATTTTGATACATGTAAGGTGTTGCATTTTGGCAAAGCAAACCAGGGCAGGACTTATACAATTAATGGTAGTTAATGGGGAGTGTTCCCAAACAAAGAGACCTGGGATGCAGGTGCATAGGTGCTTGAAAGCCGAGTTGCAGGTTGACAGGGTGGTGAAAGTGTTTGATGTGCTTGTCCTCATTGGCCAGAACATTGAGTCTATGAGTTGGGATGTCATGTTGCAGCTATGCAGAACATTTGTGAGGCCACTTTTATAAGAGTGCACACAATTCTGGTCACTCTCCCATAGGATGCTGTGAAAGTTGAAAGGGTGCAGAAAAGACTTACAAAGGATGCTACTGGGATTGGAGGGATTGAGGTATAGGGAGAGGCTGAATAGGCTGGGGCTATTTCCTTCAGAGCATTGTAAACCGAGAGGTGACCTTACACAGGTTTACAAAATCATCAGGGGCATTGATAGGGTAAATAGACAAGGTTGTTTGGACTCCAACGTGAGGGCATTGTTTAAGGTGAGAGGGGAAAGATTTAAAAGGGACTTGAGGGGGAATTTTTAACTCAGTGGGTAGTATGTATATGGAACAAGCCGCTAAACGGCAGCATCTGGGTGAATATATGAATAGGAAGGGTTTAAGAGGGATATGGGCCAAATGCTGGCAAATAGGACTCAGTCAGATTGGGATGTCAGATTGGTGTAGATGAGTCTGACTGAAGGGTCTGTCTCTGGGCTTTATGACTCTATGGCAAGGAACTATAGACCAGTGAGCCTGACACTGGTGCTGGGCAAGTTGTTGGAAGGAATCCTAAAGGACAGGGTTTACATGTGTTTGGAAAGACAAGGACTGATTAGGTATAGTTAACACAGCTTGGAGTGTGGGAAATTGTGTCTCGCTAACTTGATTGACTTTTTTGAAGATGGTTTAATGAAGAGGATTGATGAGGACAGGGCGGTGGAGGTGATCTGTATGTTCTTCAATAAGGTGTTCGACAAGATTCCTCCTGGTAGACTGGTTAGCATTTATAAAGTGGAGGTTGATACCCTTCTGAGAACTAAAACTGAAATACCTAAAGAAACACCTCATCTTATAACCTGTAAAAGGAGTGTGAAAGGTGGTGTAGCCTCTCTTTCAGCAACTTCTAGTTGCTAAATAAAATAAATCCCTGACATTCACTTCAAAATCAACAAGTAATAATTTATTTATCTAACTCTAGCAGTGAACAAATTAACTAAACTATTAACAAACCAAATAAATCCTTTCTAACTACTAACGATTCCCAAATAAAGCAAGATTCTAATGGTATGCTGTTCCAATAAATACAAGCCCCATTAAATAAAAAAAGAATTTATTTTCTCAAGATTACAGCCAGGTTACGTGTCTTCCAAAATGTTCTGTGCCTTCTCTGTAGATTCTTCCATCAGGAATATTAATGAGTTATGCCGTTAGTATTGTTGTTGTTTAGACGGTGCTTTCTCTAAGACATAGTGACAGCCAGCGATTCTCTCAAGAGCTGAGTGCTGTTAGCTTTGGCAGAGGTCTTTGTCCAGCTACCCCCTTCTTTTATAGCCTTGATAACATATCAATATTCCTTACAATAGGATTGGTCCTATATTGTCAAAATGATCAGACTTAAATTTAATAGGTTTTTGGGATCTAAGTTCCTGGTTCAAATTGATTGGTTAAATTCAAAAAGCCTGTTGTCTTAGTAAAAAAGACTGACACTTGGCCTGCTAACTGTATGGCCTTTCGAGACTAATGTTTAAATTCGGGTGCTCTTTCAAACTTTAAAGCTACTTCCCCCGGCATCCATTTTAACTCACTAACCACAGAAAAAGCACATGATCTTTTAAAGGGACCACGCAATGCTTTCCTCCCAAGCATTTTACAAACACCGAATTATAGCTTCCTGCCTCCCAATCCAGAAGTACTCGACCCAACCTTGCAACAGTTAGCAAGGTTAGATCACAAGGAATACAGGGAAAACTATCTACTTGGATACAGGACTGGTTTGAAGGTAGAAGACAGAGGGTGGTGGTCCAGGGTTGCTTTTCAGACTGGAGGCCTGCAACCAGTGGTGTGCCACAAGGGTCAGTGTTGGGTCCACTGCTTTTCATCATTTATATAAATGATTTGGATGTGAACATAGGAGGTATGATTAGTAAGTTTGCAGACGACACCAAAATTGGGAGGTGTAGTGGACAGCAAAGAGGTTTACTTGGAGTACAACTGGAGCTTGATCAGACGGGCCAATGGGCCGAGGAGTGGCAGATTCATAGTTCCTTGAAAGTGGAGTACCAGGTAGATAGGATAGTGAAGGTGACGTTTAACATGCTTTCCTTTATTGGTGAGTGCATTGACTGTAGGAGTTTGGAGGTCGTGTTGCAGCTGTACAGGACGTTGGTTAGGCCATTATTGAATACTGCGTTCAGTTCTAGTCTCCCTGCTATAGGAAGTATGTTGTGAACTTTGAAAGGGTTCAGAAAGAAGAAAAAGGTTCAAGAAAAGAATGCTACCAGGGTTGGAGGGTTTGCACTATACTGAGAGGCTGAATAGACTGCCGCTTTTTTCCCATGGAACTTTGGAGGCTGAGGTGTGACCTTATAGATGTTTATAAAGTCAAGAGGGGCATGGATAGGGTAAATAGAAAAGATCTTTTCCCTAAGGTGATGGAGTCCAAAACCAGAGGTCATAGGTTTAAGGTGAGAGGGGAAAGACTGAAAAGGGACCTAAGGAGTAACCTTTTCACAAAGAGGGTGGTGTGTTTGTGGAATGAGCTGCCAGAGGAAGTGGTGGAGGCTGGTACAATTCCAACATTTAAAAGGCATCTGGATGGGTATATGTGTAGGAAGGGTTTAGAGGGATTTGGGCCAAATGCTGGCAAACGGGAATAGATTTATTTCTGATATTTTCAGCACGGACGAGTTGGACTGAAGGACCTGTTCTGTGTTGTATATCTCTAATAGATAGAGGAAGTTATTTGCATCAATGTCACTAAACATGAAAGAGTTTTTAAAAACTAAACCCACTAGGTGGAGCACTTCACTGCAGTAGAGGAACACTAGGTATAAGGAGGGAAGAGGGAAGGCGGGGACAAGGTTTGGGGGAGTAGGTGAGAAGGACAGGGAAAGAGGTGTGAATAGGGTATTACATCAGAGGTGCAATCTAAAAGAATACAGAATTAAGTTATTACCTTAAAATTATTTATCAACAATTCAAACAAAATTGTTATTTGACTTGATTTAGTATTGTATTGCACAGTATCTGCTTCATCCCCTACCTTAGCTGTTATTTTAGAAAATGGGGAAAATGTTTATGAAAATAGTGTATTTGCTTAAAGATATATAATAGGTACCTTGAGGCAATCATATTAACAGCCAACACAATAACTTGCTCACTATATAGGGAAACTACAAATTGCATCATCACTTCAAAAGTGGCAGAATCCAAAGCAAAATGGTACTGGTCATTAGCTGTCTGACAATTTGAGATGTTGTATGTGCCCTCCCAGACTATCGACATGGACGTAACCTGCAAAGCACAGTGCAAAAAAAAAGAAAAGAGAAAGCTACTTACTTGAACTGACAGAATATGTCTGCATATTCTGGTGGGATCCCACTGGCCTGTAGCACCGTCACTCGGAAAGTGAAAACACTGTCAACTTTTAGGTGTTCGCCAACGCTGTCAGATACTCCCCCCTGGGACAGTTTGGGGTCCAACTCCGTGCTCGATTTAAAATCTGCATTGCAAAAGACCCCAATACAATGACATTAACCTAACCACTGTATTTCAAGATGAGAATAGCGCACCACAAACAATACAGACTGAAAAGGTTAGTAGCCTCCTTCGGCCAAAAGCTTGTCGCCTCTCAAGACATTAATTCCACGCATTATTGACCATCACTTTAAAAATTCACCAGCAAAATCACACCAGGGTGATTCTCCTTGGAGAACGTTCAGGAGAGACTTGAAAGAGTTGGTCAAACTCCCCAGGGAGTGGGTGGAAACTGTTTCAATTGGTGGCAGAGTCAAGAACCACAGGCAATGGACTTAAGCAAAGTGACAAAAGAAACACAGACAACGTGAGGAACGGCATTTTTATACAGCAAGATGCTTACCACCTGGAACGTACTGTTTGAGAGAGCAGTGGAGACTGATTCATTCGCTTGAAGGAGGAACAGACATAGGGAAAGGGCCAGGGAGTGACACTTGTCCAACTGCTTCTCTTTGTGAGTAGCCAACACAGACCAAATGGCCTTTTCTGCAAGACCCAGCCTTATTCGTAGTTGAACTTATTTAAAAAGCAGCAAACCTTCCAAATAGGAGTCCAACCTTGGGAATAAAACCCTATAAGCAATTCCATGGCACCCTGGTTAGTATGGAGGAGAAATCATATTTTCAAGAGCTGGGGGAAAAAACATACAGAAGTGTTGGCAAAGTACTATGGACGTCCTCTTACAACATGAAGTGAAAATCACCAGTGTCTCAGAACAACACAGGTTGCTCTCTCATTAGAAAGAGGGGGAACTGGTGGTGAGGTTAACCCAAGGGTCAACATGCCTCGGGTGAGGTTGAGAAAGTATGGTTACCTCAGCCGGCGAGGGAATCAAACACACGCTGTCAGTGTGACTGTCACAAACCAGTCATTTAATCACCTGAGATAAAAGGTACTGCAGATGCTGGAGAATCCGAGATAACAAGCATGGGGCTGGATGAACACAGCAGGTCAAGTAGCATCATAGGAGCAGGAAAACTTGACGTTTCGGGCCTAAACCCTTCATCA
>JAHRHZ010000004.1:4798761-4840435 GCA_024137785.1 Ginglymostoma cirratum
AGGAAAACTTGACGTTTCAGGCCTAAACCCTTCATCAGAAATGGCGGGTTTAGGCACGAAACGTCAAGTTTTCCTGCTCCTATGATGCTGCTTGACCTGCTGTGTTCATCCAGCCCCATGCTTGTTATCTTGGTTGGTTTCTCGGGGTTGCTGGTTGAAGGGTAGAGAGAGGGAGGAGGTTTGGGTGAAAAAAAGCAATCTAAAAGTATTGGAACGGTGGACGGTTGAATGACTGAACAGGAAGGCTATTGGGGCAGGGGACAAGTGCCTGCAGTCATGATTCAGGTGCCCAGCAGGAAATGTTGCCTGTCCACAGCCAGGGAAAGGGATCTCTTACAAAGCAAGAAATCAACTTGATCAGGGATATGAGGAGAAGTAGTTATTATAATCACATGAGAACCAGAAAAACAAAGTGCGCCATTGAGGCAGCATCAGGAGGTAGTCACTAGTTTAAGAAGAATGGTCTCATGGGTTTTTAAGACATTAGGTTACACTTGAACCTCTTGCTAATCAATCCAAAAACTAAAAACATGGTTGATGGGCTGGTGTGCCTGCTCTGGCACCAGTACTTGGACAGGAAGGAGTTTTATGGGATCAGAGCTAAGAAACTATCAGAAAGAATGGATAGGACTGGAGAAACATTCTTAAGTGCAGAGGGGAACAGATCCAGGTGGAAAATGTAATAAAACATTCAAGTAGTTCTAAGGGCTCTTGTGGCACAGTGGTAGTGCCTCTACTTCTGAACCAGGAGACCTGGGTTCAAGCCCCACCTGCTCTGGAGGTGCTGTAGTGATTGAAATGAGGTTGGCCAGGTGGATCTCATTGAATAGAAGTTCCCTAATTGGCCCAGGTTAACAATCCCAATCAGGGAGTCATGGCTGACAGACATAAACAGGAGTGTCAAGGATTCTCCTCACTTTACGGACTGGCTCTGAGCTGGCTGGTCAGAGTCTATGTACTGTGCACGTGTAAATAAAGGGTGGCTTGGTGATGGGATACCAGCCTCGGTGGAGTTATTTCAGGCGTGTAATAACATCTACAGGAAACAAAAAAATAAAGAAATGCTGAGTCATCCAATCAAGATACAGGAGGAAGGGTTAGAATATTTTCTAAACAGCGAGAGGTTAGATATTGTGGAGGACCCAAAGACTTTGGATGATCGTGGTAATGCAAAGGCACAAGTAGTAATCAAATGGCTAATGTTGGCTTATAACTCTACAAGGTTGGAATGGAAAGAGGGGAAAATATAAAAAGCTGGCAATCTGAAATAAAAGGAAAGTGTTGAAGAAACTCAGCAGGTCTGGAAGTACTTGTGGAGACAGAAGCAGGATAAATATTGAGTTGAGGATGTCTCTTCTTTGAAGCTAAGGAAGAAAATATGTCCAGTTGTAGAGGTTTCATTGGGATCTATACAGAGGACTGTGCTTGATTCAAGGCCAAGTATTCTCTGGAAAAGTGTGTTAGCCTTGGAAGGGGAGTACCTGGACCTTTACTGAGACGGTGGGGGATGAAAGGGCTGATTATCATGAAGATGGTTAGGAAACATGACACGTGTTTATGCTAATATTTAGAGAGTGTTGACAGTGTTTAAGATAATAGAAGGAGGCAATAGGATTGACTCAGAGAAGCAACTTCTTTTGATGAGCGTAAAACTGTGCAGGGAGAGAAGGCTTTATTTCTTTTTTCTCTATGCATCTGTGGGATGTGGGCATCGCTGGCTGGCCAGCATTTCTTGCCCATCCCTATTTGCCCTTGAGAAGGTGGTGGTGAGCTGCCTTCTTGAACTGCTGCATTCCTCCTGCTGTGGGTTGACCCACAATGCCATTAGGGAGGGAAT
Organism: Ginglymostoma cirratum; assembly: GCA_024137785.1. Classification (NCBI taxonomy): domain Eukaryota; kingdom Metazoa; phylum Chordata; class Chondrichthyes; order Orectolobiformes; family Ginglymostomatidae; genus Ginglymostoma; species Ginglymostoma cirratum. The sequence goes on from JAHRHZ010000004.1 coordinate 4,800,599, forward strand.
TCCAGGATTTTGACCGGGCGACAGTGAAGGAACGGTGATATATTTCCAAGTCGGGATGGTGAGTGACTTAGAGGGGAACTTGGAGGTGGTGATGTTCCCGTATGTCTGCTGCCCTTGTCCTTCTAGATGGAAGTGGTTGCAGGTTTGGAAGGTGCTGTCTGAGGATCTTTGGTGAATTTCTGCAGTGCATCTTGTAGGCGATACACACTGTGCTACTGAGCGTCAGTTGGGAAGGGCAATTGTGGAACTCAGCCCACCAAGTGGCTGAGAACTCTGGCAGAGTGATTAAGGTTGAGGCTGACAACTTTATGGGATGGGATCATTCTTTATGGATAAAAAGGTAGGTTGAGATATAGGTCCACTATAGTCTAATTAAGCAAAGCAAACTCAAGCTAACTAGCCAACATAGCTGATTTGCAGAAGGGAGAGGATGCAAGGAGGGAGAAGGACAGAGGGGGAAGCTACCTTCTCTCCGTCATGTATATTTTGATCAGAAATTTGGAGAATTTTGTGAAAGCAACATGTTTCATTGCGGTGTCCTGCCCAAATAATCGTGCAACTGGGTACCACTCAAACTGAGTGCAAGGTCAGTGGGTAGAGTTCATTCCTTACCAGTCATGGCTTGTCAAGAAAGCTGCCCAAACATGTCACTCAGGAGCACTCAGACAGACCAAGGAGTTTGTAAACTACATATTTCCTCCACATTTTAACAGGAGAAAGGATGTTTGAAGCAAAAATAATCTTCCAAGCTCTGCAGCTTGTTTGTAAATTAATCAAGGTCACCAGCATTTCAGCAGACATATGTTATTAATGCAGCTCTGAGCTGTTGGGACATTGGAAACCTTAGAAACCTTTAACTCAACTTTAGCAGCTGGTTAATCCTTCGGCATCAGCAGCAGCTCAGCAAATGTCTGTAGCAAATGACCGACAACTCATAAGTCTATATATGGCACAAACATGATCCACCTATAAAAGCACTAGGATTTCTTTTTGGACAAATATTCATCACAAAAACCAGCAAAATTCTTTGAGTTTCAGCCCCTTTCCTCTCTCCTCCAACACCCCCCAAAAACTTCCCTTGTTTGATGTTGTTCGGTTATCCCCAACCTGAAAGGAAATTCGATTATATGTGAAGAGTCCTTCCCAGCCAAAAACTAAAACAAAGTCATTGGTTAATGCTGCAAATACCTGCCACAGAATTTTTCAATTTCCATGAAAAGTTGACAGAAAACAAGGCAGCAAGCTTGATTTTTAAATACCATGTAGATGACTGGAAAATTGCTAGTGCTTAATTGGAGAAAAAAATTACAGAACAATCATGGGATACACTAGAATGACAAGGTATCCATTTCAAGATTCAACAGATACCATGAATGGCAAAAGTAAAATGCATCTCAAGCCCTGAAAGAAGACTACTATCCCCCAAATCACTTGCTCACCAATCTTCAATTTTTTTCAAGCATTCATATTTTGGCAGCTGATGTCTAGAGGATTCTGCATTTGATCTTCAGTCAATTTCAGTCATCCCAGTGGAAGTGGTTCTGCAAATGTTCTGCATATTCCTTCATTGAATAACACAATAGATTGGCAATGAATCGATGCTTCATGACCAATCTTTGCGAGCAATATGCTGTCAAAAACGTAAGGGTATATTGCAATAGGGCATAGCTGTTATGCCTCTGCAATCAAATAAACTTTCATGTCCACAGTGAGTAAATGAGGCAAGGTGATGCACCATTGGTGAGTTTGTGAGGGTGAATTTATTTGCGTGCGTGTGTTTGTGAGGGTGGGGTTGGAGACAATGAAATTTAACAGGAAAATAATTTTGAGCACGTGCGCTCAAGGTAAGAAAGGTTTCAATCACGCAAAAGTCAAAAGCTTTTGTTTCAGGCATTGGACATTGATAATTATTCCACATCATAAAAAAAAGTACATCTCTTCCACTCTGTCCCTTCCTACATCAACAGTAGTTACGTATTCCAACACCTATTTGAGCTTTTTATGGACTTCATGCAGACATGTCAGTGATGCTCTCGAGCCTAGCATGTATCATGGCAAACGGGGATAGGCAATGAGATGGTGGTGTGCTACCATTTGTTAACTGATTGACTGACTTAGCCATCCAACTGTTAACTGTATTGCTGTAGGTCAGGAATTACAAAAAAGTCAGGCTTGGTCAGGATGGCAGTTTTTCTTCCCATAAGGCATAAGTGAATCAGACAAGGTTTTTCCAACAATCAGATTGTTTCATACTCATCACACTAGATTTCATTATCAGTTAATAATGTATTTCTGAAATGAATTTCTCTGGCGGCTGAGGTGGGATTTGAACCTGGGGCTCTGGATCATTACTCCAGACCTGTGCGTTACTAGTTTTGTAACATAACCACAATGCTAATGTTCCATTGCTGTGTTGGTGTTATAGTGGCTGGTTTTATCCTGTGATCCAACGTCCACCAGAATCTGGGGTGAGATGCATTTACTCCATACCCTTGCACAGCACTATAATGAAAATGAATCCCATCTGCAAACTACCATCGTCTAGAGCTGTAATCCTGCTTCTCCAAAACATATTTCTCCTTTCTGGCTAACCAGAATGCACCATGTAGCTGATAATGTTTCAACAGCAGCAAGTTTTGTTACAAACTCAAATGATAATCCGTAGTTCACTAACAGAATAATTATCAACATAAGTAATAAACAGACATAAGAACTTAGTCATTTTACTTTAATTACATCAATCACCAAACCTTTGCACCTCAATGCTGAAAGAAAAATTGATTGGAAATGTTAAATTTTTCCTTAAATACAACCTGGAACTAAACTACACAAGTTGAGTCACATTTTAGGCTGCATATCGTGCACTTATGAATTATATAGGAATGCTCGTTTCTGCTATTGTTTCACATCATGTCTGGTGGGCAGAGCGTGGGAATAGCTGCACTGCAGACAGAAGGTTTATGATAATCCTCTGATAAAAGTATCTCTTTCAAGAGTAGCTCAGCATCGAAGCCAGGGCAGGTCTCAGTTCTGCAGCTGTCACTACCAAATGGTTTTGATATAAAGGAAAAACACCAACGTACCTTCCGACAAGCTTAAACCAATGGAAGCGGTCGTAAAACGGGTCACTGCCTGTCATTATGGTTTCGCTGTCATCTTGTGTGGCAGAGGCCATCTCTCCAGCACGATCATACATTTCACGCATTAGCTCCAATCTCTGCCTGCACAGACAAAGCACACTTATATAGAACATGGTTAAAACATTGCAAGAGTAATCTGAGTTTTCCTTTCTTCCTAAGATATTGGCAAACTCAAAGTTCACCTAAATGTACATACTCTCAACTGCTGCACAGGAAGATAATGTGTCTACATTTTGCTCCCTTGTAAGTATCAGTGCAAATTGGACCAATGCAACTGCTAAGATACAGAAGCTTCAAAACACACACACACACACACACACACACACACAAAACATGTTCAAGAACAGCTTGTCCCCTGTCATTAGACTGCTGAATGGACTCTCAACTTCAAATAATGTTGATCTTGCTTCACACACTTCCTGTGCAGTGTAACCTGTATATCTCACCCTGTCTGAACACCCTATGACCAGTATGTCCTTGCTTACTCTGATATGCCTCTATTGCTCACAGACAAAGCTTTTCACTGTTACTTAGGTACACGTGACAATAACATATCAAATCAATTTATTTAAAAAGTGAACACCACAAGCCACAGCCAGCAGCTCACTGACAGACACACTCAGCTGTGTAATGGACATTCTGTAGCACACAGCAGCAGGATTTGTTCCCCTGGAGAAAGGAGAGAACCATGCAGAGCAGAAAAAAAGAAATGGGCACAGATGAGGTAACTGCCAAGAGAGAACGTGATAGGAAATTGCAATTCGGTCTGTTTAGCTCACAACACCAATCTTTTGTTCAGGGATTGGGAATTACACAAGACAACTAAAGAAACGAAAGGAAATTAACATTAAAATGAGGGCACAGCGCGAAAAACATGGTGTTTACTTGACATGCTTTCCTCAGTACTGTAGAACTGCATAGTAACTCAATACGGTCGTTCAAGTTCCCTATTTCAGTTGGTGAATAAATTCTCTCATAAAACTGACAGTTTTAAAAATAAAACAATGAAGATGAAGAAATGAATGCTATTACTTCTGTTCACACAGCATCTTCTTTCATTTCAGGGTTCTCAAGACAATTCATCAACACTCCTTATTTCTGTGTTATACTAATGGCATACTGAAGATAAAGTAATTTCATGCTGGATCACATCCCAACTGTATTTAAGGAAATAGGTTTGATCCATTAATTATCATTGCGTGTGCTGCCAGCAACTGGGACGTAGTTTTGGAGAGGAAGCTGTTGCAAACGCCTCGTTTGCAGACAATGACCTAGCCATTGTGCATACTGCATGGTCTCACAGACAGCCAGCCCAGCATTGTGTAATTTCACTACTCCCATGTGTGCTATCCAGCAACCTTTCCCTCTCCAAATCTCAGTTCCCAACTGCACGTGTGCTGGATCAAACTGGAATTAACGGATCAAACTTCCTTCCTTAACTACAGTTGTCTTAGAGAAGGGGATGTGACCCAGCATGAAATTATTTTATTTTCAGTATGCCATTAGTATAGCAGTAGAGAGAATGATGCTACAGCTGTGTCTGCTGCAATGCGGCTGATTGTTAAATGTCGTGAAACAACACTCGGGTCAAGGGCACGTAAGAACATGCAATGAATATTGGTTTTGTCAGCGACAACCATGTCCCATGAAAAGAAATAGAGAAGTAAATCCATGTGTCACATTAAGACCACATCAATAGTAGTCTGGTGGTTAAAAAAAAAGTTGAAAATTGCTGAAAAAATACACAATATTTAAACAGGGCTGGCAATTAACTGTTAATCATCATTAACTGGTGCATTATCCACAGCAATGCCTCTACCAGAGTCCATTTGCCAAGCATTCAGTAATTGTCTCACTGTAAGTATTGCTTTCTCCTCATTTTCATATTTCTTACAAATTCTTTGCAAGAGTGCAAAATGAAAAGGTTTGACAATATCTCTTTCTTTCAGCACTATTTCACCATTAAATAGAGGAAGATTAGGAAATCCTCCAATTATGATATCATGATGCATTGTGGAAATACCTTCCAGAAATTTATCATGAATGCAGTGTAGGAAATATAGTTTAAGGTGGAGAAGGAAGGTATCTCACTCAGGTTATAAAATAGGATATTGTCAAATGTAACACAAGCAGCATGCCAGAAGATTCAGGAAGCACTTAAGCAAACCTTACTTGAGTTTTTCCAAGGACCAATAATGTGTTGCACCATTCTTCAGATCTTGTACCTCCACTGCAACAACGGTTCTTGGGAATTGTTGAACTTCACGATCTGATTCAGCCTCAGCAGGGAGTAATTCAGGTGGAAGAGGGGAGTATAGAGTGTCTGTGAGCAACACAAACTGGAATTGCACCTGCACACAGCGTGGGAGGAGGGAAGAAAAATCAATTATAAAACCACCAGCAGTCAATATTCTCGCGTCTTCTCCCCAAAATCAGTAAGCAACGTAACACGTGATATTTTTCAGGAATAACATAAATCACTATATTGTCACATTACTGAAGCAAGGATGCACTTGCTTTAGACATGGTGCCACCTAGATTCATTAGATTTATTTCTGGGTTAAGGGGATTGTCACAGAACAAAGGATCAAGTACACCAGATCCAAACTGTCCACAGTTTAGATGGGATATGAACTTACTGAAATATAAAATGCACAAAGGGCTTTACAGGGTAGACGTTGAGGAGATGCTCGCACTGCCTAGAAAATCTAAAATTAGGGGTGACTTTCTCGGGACAAGTTGCTGATCATTCATATCGGAGATGAAAATTCTGTTTTCATTCAAACTTTTTGTGAATCTGATATTCCGTACCCTAGAGTGCTGTAGATACTCAATCGGTGAACAGTAAGGCAGAGGTCAGTAGATTTGTGGATTAGCGTGGGGAAAGAGAGAATCGCCCAAGATCTAATTGAAAGGTGGAACAGGTTGGAAGGATTCTATGATATACTTCAGCTCCAAAGTCCATTGCTACAGTGCAGTATAAAAATCCACCGCTTTTATCACATGAAGCACGTACTAAACCTCAAAGACATTCTTTCCACAGCCTATTGCAAATTAACACTTACTAATTTTACACTGCGGATTAATATCCCAGCCACACGTTAGGAAGAGACATTTGACCCAACTCACTTCTGACTCAGTGACAGATCCAGTTTTACAAAAGTGTGTTTTATCTCTTTTTAAAAAAAAAAGTGGAAAAAAAATTGAGACCTATTTCTCAGCAAAGAGCCTAAAATGTAAATATTTGTTCCTTAAGCATGTTTGTCAATTCTCTAAAACTGGTGACTAATTAATGTTGATTTGTCTGAAACGATCTTCCCATCTCTACCCTACAGCACGGGCATCAGTATATAATTGAAAAAGAAACATCAGCAATTCTTTCCTGACATCAACTTTCAGAGCAGCGTTCATTTGTGAATAATGTCTGGGTTTTTCAGAACAGTACATTCCAGACCAGAATAGCACAAGCCCAGCACATTCAGCAGTAACCACAGGCTGTAGGCCAGTATTTCTGAGCAGTCAACAACAGATTTCAGTTTAGAATTGATTTAAGTTAAACAAGGGCATGAGGAAAGTTCACAAAAAACTAAAAACTTAACCAGTGAATTATGTTCTTGAGCGGTGCACCATAATGCCATGCAGTACCTTTTTCTTCAGCTCAACGCTAATAGCATTAGCCTCCTTCAGATAGACAGCATTCCCCCAAAGTAAGTCGCGCAAAGATGTAAACTGATGATACTTCCATTTTCTGAATGCCCACTCTGCCAGCTCATAATCACGTTGGGTCCAGGGCACTATAGTGGAAAACAAGATTCATAGAACATTTAGGACAGAAACTTATCAATGGTCACTCATGGCCAGGCACTGGGAATCATTAAAACATTTCAGCTTTGATTTTCTGACTGTATCACTGATGGTAACCCCTCTAAAATGGTTCCAGATGGCATTACAATAAGACTCTTGTTTCCTGGCATACACCAAGAGCCATCAGGTTGATTGGATTTTCTGGCAGCAAGACCCTTTAACCCAACCATCACCTCTAACCAGCAATACAGTGTAGTTTCTTTATCGACTAAAGCTCCTATTTAGTTGGTTAGCTGGTTTGTGATATAATGACACAAACAGCATGGGTTCAATTCCTGCACTTGCTGCATGAAGGACTCTCCTTCTCACCCCTTCTCTTTCACCTCAGGTTAAACCACCATTAGTTGTTTCACTCTCTCTCTCTCTCTCTAATGGGAGAGCAGCCTTATTTAATATCATAACCAAACCTGCTCACTTTGCCTTGGAAACTGAAAACTTTCACAGATTTACATTTCAAAAAAAAAAAATCAAAATTTTATGTAATAAAGAAGTAATTAACACAATAACAGCTGATAGAGTCAGAGTTGTAGAGATGTTTAGCACAGAAACAGACCCTTCAGTCCAACTCGTCCATGCCAACCAGATATCCGCTATTAATTTAGTCCCATTTGCCAACATTTGGCCCATATCCCTCTTATTCCTTCCTATTCATGTACCCATCCAGATGCCTTTTAAATGTTGGAATTATACCAGCACCTCCTCTGGCAGCTCCACACATGCACCACCCTCTGCATGAAAAAGTTGCCCCTTGGGTCCCGTTTATATCTTTTCCCTCTCACCTTAAACCTATGTCCTCTAGTTTTGAACTCCCCCCACCCCAGGGAAAAGACCTTGTCTATCCTATCCATGCCCCTCATGATTTAATAAACCTCCATAAGGTCACCCTTCAGCCTCCGACACTCCAGGGAAAATAGCCCCAGCCTATTCAGCCTCTCCCTATAGCTCAAACCCTCCAACCCTGGCAACATCCTTGTAAATCTTTTCTGCACCCTTTCAAGTTTGATGACATCTTTCCTATAGCAGGGAGACCAGAAATGAACACTTGATTATTCCAGAAGTGGCCTAACCAATGTCCTGTACAGCGCAACACAACATCCAAACTCCTATACTCAATGCACTGACCAATAAAGGCAAGCGTATCAAATGCTTTCTTCACTCCTCTGTTTACCTGCGACTCTACCTTTCAACGATCTATGAACCTGCATGCCGAGGTCTCTTTGTTCATCAACACTCCCCAGGATCCTATCATTATGTGTATATATCCTATTCTGATATGCCTTACTAAAATGTAACATCTCACATTTATCTTAAATCAACTCCACCTACCACTCCTCAGCCCGTCTGATCAACATTCCGTTGTATTCTGATCAGCCGTCTTCACTATCCACTATAATGCCAATTTTGGTGTCACCTGCAAAGTTACTAACCTTTCCTCCGCTGTTCATTTACAAATCATCTACACAAATGACAAAAAGCAGTGGACCCAGCATCGATCCTTATGACACACAGATGGTTGCAGGCCTCCAGTCCGAAAAACAAACTCCCACCACCACCACCACCGTCTCCTCATGTACACGTGAGACTCAGTTAGACTGCCAGGTGACAAGAACAAAATAGTTTTTCTTATATCAGTCCTTTCTGCAGTAGTGACTCCAACAGGTCAGCTCTAACCAGAGATGCTGCTGATCCTCACAAGCTGGACTGTGTTGGATAGTCCTCGATTTTTGAAGAACAAAGATGCAGCAAAGTTCAGAAATTCTGGTTGGAATGTTGCTGCATGACAGGTTTTTGTTTTAAAACACAGGAGCACCTGAAAACCTGAAAACCTGAGCCATGCTCTAAATCACAGCTTGATTCAAAGGAGGGAATCTAGTTAGTTTATCAATACCACAAGTCCAAAGAGAAAACATTTAAATCCTGGTAACAATTTTTGCAATCAAATATCAACAATTAATTTGTTAAATACTTAGTGAGGAGGAACTTCATGGTCAATGATTTTCTTTTTCTTTTTCTCTTAAACCCAAAGGACTTCTTTTTAAGTTGAGATTTCAGTATTCTATAGAAAATAAGTTCTGTGTAATAATGAGACACTTAAAATCATAGAATCTTACAGTGTGGAAGCAGGCCATTCAGCCCATTGGAGGGCAGGTGTGGAGTCAAAGAGTATCTCAGCCAGACCCACCTCTCTACCCTATCCCTGTAACCCTGCATCTCCCATGGCTAATCCATCGAGCCTACACATCCCTGGACACAATGGACAACTTAAACATGGCCAATCTACCTAACCAGCACATCTTTGGACTGTAGAAGGAATCCAGAGCACCCGAAGAAAACTCACGCAGACATAGGGAGAACGTGCAAACTCCACATAACAGTCGCCCGAGGGTGGAATCAAATCCAAATCCCTGGTGCTGTGAGGCATCAATACTAACCACTGAGCCACAGTGCTGCCAAGCTGAGACAGTTCCACCAACATTCACTTCTTCCACCGCTGACACTCAGTAGCAGCAGTGTGTACTATCTGCCAAATGCGCTGCAGAAATTCACCAAAGATTCTCAGACAGCACCTTCCAAACCCACGACCACTTCCAACCAGAAGGACAAGGGCATCAGACATATGGAAACACCACCACCTCCAAATTCCCCTCCAAGTCACTCATCATCCTGACTTGGAAATATATCGCCGTTCCTTCACTGTCGCCTGGTCAAAAACCTGGAATTTTCTCCCTAATAGCATTGTGGGCCAACCCACAGCAGGAGGACTGCAGCGATTCAAGGCAGCAGCTCACCACCACCTTCTCAAGGGGCAACTAGGGATGGGCAAGAAATGCCGGCACAGCCAGCGACACCCACATCCCAGAAAAACGTGGGGCTGAGATGCAAGACTTCTGTCGCTCAAAAACTGGTGTTAATCCAGGTGTGGGCATTTCTGGAAACCACAAAGCATGTCCGTCAGGCAATTAACTGCCCAGTGACAAGGCTTCTGCTTTGTAAGGAAGGAGGGGGCTGAGGTCCCATCTCCAAGACCAACTGACTATAAAAGAACCAGCTGCTCTTCAGTCCAAGCCAACTGCAGCTTGCCCCATTGACATCAAAGACTGAGTTGGTTCTGCAATAAGGGCATGGGTTGGGGTCACTGGAGCCTGTTAGGCAGGTCTTGCAAAGGTGGGGATTCTTATTGAGGGAGGGGGAGGGAGACTTTCAGGACCAAAGAGAGCCCAAACCAGAAACGGGACCCCACTATCTTCCAAGCCCACAAGGAAGCCTTTTTTCCTGGGCAGCTTCCATAGATGGCATGGGAACACCACTACTAGGGGAATATCTATGGAAGTGTGATGAGTCCCTTTAGTGACCTTCCAACAGAAGGGCCACTCTCACCTTTTCTTGTCCCTGACTGAATCAAAGGAATTTTGGAAGGCACCAAGTACTGCATCACAGCCTTCCCTACAATTCTACAGCCCCTAAGCACTTTCTCTACTCTCTTCGCACCCTCCCCTCCCACCTGACGCACAACGTGCAATACCAAATCTGTACCATTTTTCAGAAGACCTTAAGAAATAGGAACAGGAGTAAGCCCTTCAGCCTGCTCTGCTATTCAATAACTGATCCAACATTCCCCATAATCCTCAATTTCCCTACTGATCAATAACCTATCTCAGCTTTAAATATAGACAAGGTCTTTGTCCCCACAGCTCTCTGTGACAAGGAGTTCCAAAGGCACTCAACCCTCAACAGAAGAATTCTTCTTCATTTCAGTTTTAAATTGCCCCCCCACCTCCATTCTGAGACTGTGCCCTCTGGTCCAAGATTCTCCCACACAGGGTTATATCCTCTCAGCATTTACCCAGCCAAGCCCCTTAAAATCCTACATGCTTCAATGAGATCACCTCACATTCTTCTCAACTCCTGACAGCACAGTCTCAATCTGTGTAACTGTTGCTCGTATGATCCTCCAAACCAGGGATCATCCTAGTGAACCCTCTCTGAATGGCCTCCACCTTCCTTAAATAAGGGGATCAAACTGCTCCAGATGTGGTCTCACTAGCACCTTGTACAGTTGCAGTAAGACTTCCCTACTCTCACACTCCAACCCCCTTGAAATATGGGCCAATATTCCATTCACCTTCCCGATTACCTGCTGCAGCTGTGTGCTAGCTTTTTGAGTTCAGGGACAAGTCCCCCCGCAAGTCCCTTTGTACTGCAGCTTTCTGCAACTGAATCACTTCCAACTGTATTGATGGCAAGAGCCAAATAAAACTGTGGCACATGGTACTTCAAATGTCAACTTTGCACAAACTGTGCATACCTTGACCACTACTTTGAAAAACTGAAATGCATTATTGAGAAATGGGTGCCCCATGCTAAATGGGAATGCCCTTTTCCAATCCTGGGAAGGTTAAAGAGGGTATTGGTTCAGTGCATCTAACCATCTATCACACCACATCCCCCGGAGCATGCTCGAACATTTTAGGGAGTTAGGGAGCAATTGCTTGGAATTTTCAGAGATTGGCCAGGCACTTCCATATTCCCCCAGGAAGTTAGATCAGCAACAACTGAGGAGGGCCATGTAGAAGGCTTCACCATCTGAGAGATAGCATGAATGCGTAGGAGTACTTCCCTGTTTGTTCTTCCACCTGACAGCTGGGTACAACACCAGTGCTTATTTGGTCAAATACCTTTGGTACATATGAGCACAAGGAATAGGAGTAGGCCATTCCACCCCTCAGGCCAGCCCCACCATTCAACAAGCTCATGTTTGATCTGCCCCAGGCATCAACTCCTCTTTCATACCAGATCAGCATAACCATCAACTCCCTAAAACTTCAAAAACCTATCTCCACTTTAAATCCCGTCAGTGATCTGGCTTCCACAACACTCTAGGGCAGAGAATTCAAGACTTGCACTGCTCTCTGGGAGAAGAAATTTCTTCACATATCAGCTTTAAATGAATTCCCTTTATTCTGAAGTCTAACCCTAGTTCAAGATTCCCCAAACTAGTGGAAACATCTGAGATAACAAGATGTAGAGCCGGATGAACACAGCAGGCTAAGCAGCATCAGAGGAGCAGAAAAGCTGATGTTTCGGGTCTAGACCCTTCTTCAGAAAACTGAGTCAAGTCCCCTCAGATTCATGTGTGTCAACAAGATCATCTCTCATTCTTCTAAATTCCAATGAATAAAGACCCATTCTTGGTAAGTCTGCCCGCTCCATCCTGGCAATGAACCTTGTGAGTATCGATGGACCAGCCTCCAATGCCAGTATGTTCTCTTAAATACAGAGACCAAAAGTGTACAGAGAACGCCAAGTGCAGCCTCACTAACTGCCTCAATTGTTGGAACATGACTTCCCTCTTTTAGAATCCAGCCCCCTAGCAATAAAGGCCAAATTCAATTTGCCTCCTTAAATACTTATCACAAATTTCAGCGTGAAGATGTCAGATCTTTTGAGGAATAAAAACAATGGTTACAACCATTTCAGCTAAGGCCAGTGAACAATTCATGTGAATGCAGCTAGATGATGATTGCCATCAATCTCTCAGACTGGCCTGGCTGAATAATGTGCTGCCTATCTCACTCACTCACTCACTCGGATCTGACCATCTGCCAAACTTGTCTAGCATTCTACTGAATGACTGAAGAGAAAATTGACAAGACTCATTATTGTATTGCTTTGAATGCTTAGAACTTTGGCTACAGTCACTTAATAGACTAGAATCATAGAATCCCTACTGCGTAGGCTGAATGGCCTGCTTCCGTCGAGTTCACACCGACCCTCTTAAGAGCATCCCACGCAGACCCACCCAGTCACCCTATCCCCGTAACTCTGCATTTCCCTTGACAATCCCACCTAGCCTGCACATCCTGGACGACACGGGCAATTTAGCATGGCCAACTCACTTAACCTCCACATCTTTGGACTGTGAGGAGGAACTGGAGCACCCGGAGGAAACCCACGCAGACACGGGGAGAATGTGCAAGCTCCGCACAGACAGTCGCCAGAGGGTGAAATCAAACCTAGGTCCCTGGTGCTGTGAGACAGCAGTGTCTCTACATAATGTTTTGTTGAAAGACCAAGGAACTCCAAGATACAGTAATGATAAAATTTAGCAAGACATTCTCAGAACAGAAAAAAGAATGAGTGCAAATCAAAAACACCAGAAGGTGGTGTGATCAAACATCTTGAACCAACAGTGACACACCTCTTCTCTTCCTGCTCCACCCTCCTCCTCCAGTTTTATGTGGGTCCTTTGATCTCACTTTGTCGAAAATGACTAGCAAGTGTATTACAGGTCATATTATATCACCAGCCACAAGGATACATTTTGAAACGATCCCAATGGATTTTAACAGGAACTTCGATTCACTTAAATGTTTACTTAAAGCCTTTCATGTTTTATTCAGGGATCTTCCTGACAACCTGAGGGTGGTATTATGAAGAAAATCATGGTTAACCGAAGTACATCACCTTCTTCTTCCTCTTCTTCCTCCTCTTCCTCAGTTGTTTCTGCAGCTAGTGAACGGGTTTCCACTTGTTTCTGTAAAGCTTCGAGCTTACTTTCATAGTCCTGGTAATAAAGACAGAAGACGTGTACAAGAAAGGACAAGAGCAGAGAGCCAGTAAGGTTCCACAAGTCAAAGACTTTGCAGTGGCAGGGGTTCTAAATGTTCAACTGATTATTGCTTCTATTACAGGAATAGCATATCTTGCTGCAAAATCCAAGACCTGACTTGCATCATAAACTAAAACATATGTGCTTTCCTTCAATTAATAGCCTAAAAAGACTGAGCTAATTAACAGTCAGATAAAGGATCCCAATTTTTCCTTCAGTACAATTAGATGCACATAAAGCATGAATAAATTGAATCAGAAATGTTTGATTAAATTTAAAGTTTTTAACATTATCAAATACCTATAAAATGGTGGGGGGGGACGCACCCCACCGCCCCACCTCATTTCTGGGTTTAGGCTTCATAAAGAGATGCCCAAATGGAAATCCAAGAGTGGAAGGTTAGTACCCCTCTTAGCAAAAATGCAGCAAGATATAAGAGATTAACCAAGAAAAAAAAAATACAGAATAAGTTAGCACGTTTAAGACTACATATCACTCAGATGAATACATTTCTCCTTAATGCATTACAAAAATACTCTCAAAGGAAATGAAAGATGGATGTGGTGTAATGAATGATAACCAATCCATTTACATCACAATAGGACGAGTTTCAAACACTGGCATCCTTTCAGAATTATAATAGGGAATATCAGTGACGTTAATAAAGCTATAAGCAATTGAGGCAGAAGTCCTGAATCATACTGGGGGCTAGTGAAAACTAATGCTAATTTTCACTGCTACTTTATCCCGTTAATTAACTTGCAGAATTAATTACTAATTACAGACTATAGTAATTTTAGTACTTTTGCAAATTAGAAGTTGTAATAGCTCACAGATAAGAATAAATGTATTACGTATTACAGAGTCATGTCTGTTTGAAATCGGAGGTCATTTCAATGCTACAGTTTTCAAAATCCAGATGAACTTTTCTTGGAAAAGAAGTTCTGATGTTGACACAATTAGTTGTTCAATTAAATTGAAGGACTGATTTTAACAGGCTTGCTATAGTTTAAGAAGAAACTTGCAACAACTCTTCACATTACGTTGATGTTCCACATATACACAAATTCAAAGCTCATACCCCAAGGGAGTAGAAAGCAAATTACCTTCAAACATTACCTTGTGAAGATGCTCTATTTACCAGACAGCCTCTAGAAGGCAGTCATTCATTCACAGAGATATTAATTGTGTTTGTTTTTAAAATACAAAAAACACAGTCATGAAATCACAGGCATAAAGAGTTCACTTTGTGTTCGAAGTTCCAGTGTTCAAACTTCGATGCCCACGTGGTGGGACCTATCTGCAAATTAGGTTTCTTTCCAGCATTCACGTTGCACTGCTGTACATTGTCCACAAGTATTGGCTCTAGAAAACGATGAGAAATGAGAAAAGGAGTACGCCATTTGGCCTTTCCGGCCTGCTCTGCCATTCAATAGGAACATTCAATACGACCTGACAATCCTCATGCTCACCTTTCTGCCCCTTCTCCACAACCCTCGATTCTCCTACTGAAGAAGGATGCATCTCAGCCTTAAATATACACAAGTATCCAAACCCCTCAGTGGCAAGGCGTTCCAGAGACACTCAACCCTCAGAAGACATTCCTCCTCATTTCAGACTTAACTTGGCCTCCTTTATTCTGAGACTATGCCCTCTGGTCCTAGACTCTCCCATGAGGGAAGCATCCTCTCAGCCATTTACTCTGTTGAGCCCCTTAAGAATCCTATGTTTCGATGAAATCACTCTCATTCTCTCAAAATTACAGTGAGTAGAGACCCAACCTGTTTAACCTATGCTCAAGACAATCCCACCACACAAGAGATCATTCCCACAAACCTTCTCCAAACTGCCTCCAACTAAATAATATCTTTCCTTACACAAGGGGACAAAAATATTCAGAGTACTCTAGCTACTCAGTCTACCTCCACATCTGCTGATGCTAACTGGTTCAACTTCTCTACTTCTGTGCTCTCAGACTGCACATTCACTATTCCAACACTGATGTATCAGAATATCCTCCCTCTGAACAACTCAGATATCAGTTATTACACGCAGTCTCAATTAAAACGTTCACATCTCCCTCCCCCCTACTCAGGCACCCGCTGACCCAATGTGTGAAACTTCAAGTTTAATCGCAGAACTGAGCTTCAAAACAGACGACATACCCATTAGGTAAAAAAAGTAGCACCTTTGTAACACAGTCTGCCTCCGTCACAGCTCTATCAATTACTAGCTCCCCAACCCTAAATTCAATTTCCAGTTTCTTCCTTAAAATCCATCACATGCGCCAAGCACCGTTTAACTAAAGAAATTAAAGCTAAATTGGAAATTCTGCGAGCCAAACAAATACAGAAGAGGGTACAAATACATGAATAGTTGTTTGGTAGAACAACTTAGAGTCATACAGCACGGAAAGAGACTCTTCTGTCCAACAAGTCTGTGCCAACCATAATCCCAAACTAAACTAGTCCCACCTGCCTATGTTTGTCCCATATCCCTCCAAACTTTTCTTATTCATGTACTTCTCTAAGTGTTTTTTAAATGCTGTAGCCTTATCGATCACATTATCTGGAAGTTCATTCCACATACAAACCATTCTCTGTATAGAAAAGCTGTTTATTGCTGAAAAGAAAAGATGTTTTGTGGAAGACTTTTATTCTGCTTTAAGCAGGATGATCATCATTTCCTCATTATCACTGAGATACCTATTGTGCGCCTACTCCACACAAACAAATGGCGGAAGATGTTACAAACGGTTATTGTTAGAGAAGGGAAGATGGGAGAATATTTGAATGGAACTTCATTATAAGGATGGACTGGGGTGGCTCAATTCCCTGGACTCTCTTGCATTGCTCACATCAAGGTGACAGCTCAGCACTATCTTCTGAAATCTAATTAGGGATGGTCCATAAATGATGGCTTTGGTAGTGAGCCTCACATCCCACAAATTACTGAAATATAGCCCCAAAGGGTTGAAGACAAGAGCACTATACCATCATTTCAATCCCAGCAACCCATCACAAAAACCACAATGACTAAATTTAAACAACGGGATTGCAGATTCTGCAACTTGCATTTATTTGAACTTCAGCTTTAATAGACTGGGGAGATGCTGAGAAGGATCCATCAACATCATGGGCTAGTAATAGGGATGAATATATTCAGGAATCCCAACTTTGTGCAGATTATCAATCCACTCTTCAAATCTATTTCGAGAGAGATAGAATCCAGTAAGCTCATCACACCATGTACTCTGTTCAGTTTCTTAAAATCTCTTCTGATGTTACGAATTAATTTTGCTAGTTTGTGCTGAATACAGATTTGAACGGATGGATTGAAGACACTACAGAAGCTGCACGTTGTCCAAGCTTATGCGAGCGACACCATAAGATACCATTTTATCAAGGGACTAGACAGGGCATTCAGCACAAGGCCATTCAACCCTACCAGCACATTCCAGTGTTTACATTATATTTCAACTTCACTCCACTCTTTCCTCATCTAAATCTAGTATAGTATTGCAACCATCCATTCTCCGATCCTTCATTTGCTTGTGCAGCTGCCACTTAAATAAATGAGCTATCCAGGTCACTTCAACCACTTCCTGAGGCAGTGGATTACATATTTTCACCAGTCACTGGGTAACAAAACAGCTTCTGAATTCCCCATTGGATTTCCAGTTGACGGTCTCATATTGAACGGCTTCTAAATTCAGCTCTTCCCTGTAGAAGGAAGCATTCTCTCTGCATTCACTCTGTCAAAAGCTTTCAAGATTGTGAAGAGCCAAAGTAAGCTTCACCTCTGTCTTTTTTTAAAGACAGGGTTCAAAACAGATTTACAAAGATAATAGGTACTGCAGATGCTGGAGAATCCAAGATAACAAGGTGTGGAGCTGGATGAACACAGCAGGCCAAGCAGCATCATAGGAGCAGGAAAGCTTGACGTTTCGGGCCTAGACCCTATTCTTTTTCTGATGAAGGGTCTAGGCCCAAAACGTCAAGATTTACAAAGATGTTGCCAGGGCTGGGGCTATTTTCCCTGGAGCATCTGAGACTGATGGGTGACCATGTAGAGGTTTATAAAATCACGAGGGCCGTGGATAGGGTGAATAGACAAGGTCTTTTCCACAGGGTAGGGATGTCCAAAATGAGGAAGAAAGACTTAAAAGTGACCCAAAGGGCAGCTTTCTCATGCAGAGGGTCCTGCATGTATGGAATGAGGAGGTGGTGGAGGCTGGTACAATTACAACATTTAAAAGGCATCTGGATGGGTATATGAATAGGAAGGGTTTAGAGGGATATGGGCCAAATGCTGGCAAGTGGGACTAGATTTATTTAGGATATCTGGTCAGCATGGACGAGTTGGACCGAAGGGTTTGTTGCCTGCTGTACATCTCTATGGCCCTATCAGGAGAAATAGGCTCAGTCTGTCAATCATTTCTTGATACATGTATGCATGGCATTTTTGGTATCATCTTTGTAAACCTCTCCAGTTACTGCACATTGTGTAGTTCCAATCATTATCACACATACAGTACTATAAGGAGGTCCAACTAATGTCCCATACAGGTTAGTGCAACGGCCCTTCACTTCAAGCAGGTTAAAGCAGACTCACTCGACTGATTCCAGAGATGAAGGGTTTAGAGGGACTGGACAGTTTAGGCTTATCCTCTCATTCTTCTAAGTGCGAGGATATTTAATTGAGGTATAAAAGATACTAAAGGGGACTGACAAAGATGACAGAGAGAGGATGTTTCCTCATGTGGGGCAATCTAGAACAAGAGGACACAGTTTTAGGAATAAGGGGTGGCGGATTTAATACAGAGATGGGGAGAAATTGCTTCTCTCTCAGAGTCATGTACCTGCGGAAGTTACTCCCCCACAGTGCATTGCATGCTGGCACATTGAGTAAATTTAAGGAGAAGATAAACAGATTTTTAATTAGCTGAAAGGTAATGGAGAGTGGGCAGAAAAATGGAGTTGAGGCCAAGCTGAGGCTAGCCATGATTGTTTTAAATGGCACAGCAGACTCGAGGGGCTGAATGGCCTGCTGTAGCTCCTGGTTCTTATTTCAATTCTATCCTATTAGAAATGAAACTCAAGTATTAGGTTTGCATTCTTTATGGTCATGCTAAACTGTGACGCAACTTTTCAGGATTTGGTATATTTGGAGTTAGAGATCATTTTGTTCCTCTACCTCACATCGCTTCGAACCTTCCAGATATTAAGTGAACACTGCATGGTCCTGTCAAACTACCACCTCAATTTATTGGCTTTGAACTTCATTTGCCAATTGTAGGTTGTTTAATTTCTGTATTGTAAGAACCATTATAAAAGGTGGGAGTATTTAAATATCAGCATTTAGGATACTGATACCACCACCATTACAATAAAACGGAAACACCACTATGGACTGTTTTAATTGTCACAAAAGCTATAGTTTTAAAACGTGCATATTTGTAATAATTCCAGCTCTACATTACAACGCTAGAAACTTAAATAGCTTGCTACAGAACTAGTTTTAATATTTTTTAGGGATGTAAAAATTGCTGCAAACTCAATCTTAGTTTTGTTCTTTTCCAGATATGAACAGTAAAAGTTTCCACACCTTTGTGCAACCCACACTTGGTATTTTCTTTTTATTTTGCTACAAATTAAAAAGTTACAGGAGGCAAAAAGGAATTCTGTTATTAAAATACTATCAAAATCTCACACACTATATGGTTCAGATATCCTGTCAGTACAGGGTCAGGTTTCAAATTCATAGCTTCTTTCGAAAGGTACGTAAGTACTTCTTGCATTTAAGATTTTACTTTGAGCAGAATTAGTTTTCACTCATGAGATTGGATGCCATGTAGCCATTGTTTTTGTGTCAGTATTCAATCTACTCCCTCGTTACAGGCAGTGAAAATTTTTCTTTGAGTGATGCTTAAATCGTTTGGAGATGAATTATTCAACTGAATCAACTTGGACTGTATGCTCGTAGCAAATCAGTAAGCTGAATGAAAATTTCTGAATAAAAATTTCTGAATAATACCTTAATATAGGCATGATGGCCAAAATCACAAGAACAACTTGGACTGGGGCTATTTCAGTGCTGCTGCTGGGCAGAAACAGATTTGGAATAATTTGAAGATTGAACGAGAGGCAAGAACACTTCTATGTGGTTCTCTATCATTCCTTTTTTTAAAAAAATTCATTCATGGGATGAGAGCATTGCTGGCTAGGCCATCATTTATTGCCAATCCCTAATTGCCCAGAGGGCAGTTAAGAATCAACCACATTGCTGTGGGTCTGGAGTCACATGTAGGCTGGACCAGGTAAGGATGGCAGTTTCCTTCCATAAAGGGCATTGACGAACCAGGTGGGTTTGTCTGACAACCAGCAACGGACATAGTTTAGACTCTTAATTCCAGACATTTATTGACTTCAAATTCCACCATCTGTCACGGTAACTTTTGAACCCGAGTCCCCAAAACATTACTTGGGTCTTTGGATTAACAGTCCACTGATAATACCACTTGGCAATTACCTCCCCAATTTACACAGTAATTTCTTGACTTGAATCCCTTTCCCAAAACCCAGGGACAGGGCCATAAATTTTCTAATGTACGTCCAAAGGTAAAAGAAAGATAAAGCTGGTTTTTCACTATCTTGCTGACAAAATGTAGAAACTTCTCTACCAACAGGAGCACCCTGAATGTTAAAAGCAAGCTTTAGTTCTGGGAAATCCTTGCACATATAATCAATTTGGCAAGACAGAGTGAAGCAGCATTTTTTTTCCTAACACTAACGTCAACAATTATTTTTGGAAATTTATTGATGGTTATCACTTTCCAAATGTAACTAAGGTGGCCAACCAGTGAATGAAATCCTTCACAAGTTAAAAAAACTTCCACTAATGAAAAAAAATCTAACATTTCTTAATTATTCATCAGGCCTTACAGAATACTGAGATCTGAATACAGTGGATGTAGAAAAGATGTTTTCACTGAGACTAGCTTCAGTGTGAAGGGATGACCATTTAGAACTGAGATGAGGAGGAATTTCTTCAGTCAGAAGCTGGTGAATCTGTGGAATGCATTGCAGCAGAAAGCTGTAGAGTCCAAGTCATTAAGTGTATTTAAGACCGAGATGAACAAGTTCCTAATTGGTAAGGGGACTGAGGGCTATGGAGAGAAGGCAGGAGAACGGGGTTGAGAAACATACCACACAAGATCGAATAGTGGAGCAGACGTGATGGGCCAAATGACCTAATTCTGTTCCTATATACTGAGCGTAAGACCATAAGATAATGCCTAAAACTAATCTGAAGCATGGGCGTGGGAGTGAGAGGGATTTCCAACATACCTGGCAAGATTAAAGGCAATTTATTGAGAAAAGCCAACAGAAACCTGAGGGCTTGGCTCTTTATTTGACTGAAACTGTTACAACTTCTCAAAAGATTTGAACTGGGCACTGACTTACAGTACAACAGCCAGAAAAGGCAAAAAAGTGAAACTAATTACACAGACATCAGTCAGACCACAGTTATTACAAATCCAAAGTTGTGAAAGTCACAAATTTATAAAACTAGCCTTACATAAAACAAGTTTGGACATACTTGGATGTTATCGTTTACTAACTGTTGAGGCTCAATGATAAAAAATTGATTTAACAGAAGTCCACAAAGACTCATTTTAAAAGCACACAATAAACCATCCACAGGAAGGTAAAGTGTCCCAGAGTTGTATGTGATTTGCTTCCATTTTTTTCAGCTCAAGAAACAGACTAGCACCATTTCCTTAAAATCATTTTGCAGCGTTTTTCAACGCTTGTTAATTCAACTACAGCCAAATCAAAAGAAATAAAATCAGTAGAATGTATCAAGAGCAACATATTGAAAAATGTAACAGTAATGATGAAAAACAGGACGCCCTTTGAGTGAGATTAATGAAACACTATACTGGAAAGGCACTGGTCAGTCTGTAGTTTGAGGCACTGTGGCACTTAACTTACTACAAAATTTAACGTCTTTGCAAACAACCAGAATACACATGCATAGATGAATCAAAGTACATCAAGTTTTTAAGACAGGTTAATTAAATGAAACTGCACTATCCCAAATGGTTAATATCTAACTATGTAGCACACTAGGCAATGCTTGTAAACTAAAATCAAAAACTATACATTTCAGAAGCTGGTCAGTTTATATCAATGCATCCGTGAAATTGTCAATACACCACACGTGAAAATTTTCCTTTACTGACTGTAAGATATTGCAAAACCCCCGGAGAAACGGTTTTTGAGAGAACAGTTCGTTTGCAGATCACAATCCTTATTTAAATTCATATTCGTTACTCAGCACTCAATTACTCGGAAGTTAAATATTTAAATCAGATCCAATGATGCAGAAATATAAATTTCCCAAGAGAAAGGTTTGGGCTTCCGTTGAAAAAAAAATACATGACTAAGTTTTAAATGTACCCTAGGGATTAAAACGATAATTCGAAGCTTCCAGAGTTTCAAAGGCCGAATGAATTTCAAGATTTGACTTTTTCAAACTCAATGAACTGAGGCAGAAGCTGCAGTGTACATTTTCTTTTTAAAAAGCATCTAATTATATGTAAAATTGAGGAAATTATTATATGCTGATAAAAAAATTTAATTAACTTGAGGGCACTTCCACTTTGGACTAAGTAATCCTGCGCATCACTTCAATCAAGACAAATCAAAATTAATTAACTCCTTTCCCTTACAGAGTACCCATTATGTGGGTTGTTCACAATCCTAATTCCAAGTATTAAGCAAAAGAACATAATTATCAAAACTATAATGCCATTAAAGTGGATGCAAAAAATGAATTTTAAAAAATCCCAAGCTTTAAAACACTCAAACAAGAAGTTCACACGCAAACTACAAATCTTTGAACGTGTATCTTAGAAGTGCTACTTCTGTAATTATGATGTTTTGAAATATTTTTCCCACCCCCCAGTATTTTGGGACAAAGCTTTTCTCAAACATATTCAATTGGTTATAATTTATAAAAGTAGTAAATAATGTTGGGACGATTTAATGCTTGCATTAATTAGTCAAATACAAATATCCTATATTTAGGGGCTCAGCGCAGTTACGAAATTTTTAAAATCCAAAATGCAAATAGTTCGGGAACTATTAGATACTTAATTGAATTCTTCTAACACAAATGATACATATCTAAAGGAGAAACTACCTTATTTGCACTGGTCACCCCTAAGAAATGAAAGAGATAAATAATGGCTGTAGCAAGTTTAGGCTAAAATAAAGCAATGAAATTTATATTAAGACCTTACTGCAAGTGGATAAGGCACCATCCTTAGGTTACAGTTCCTTTCTGTCAGTCTTTCCCCAACCTTCCTAGACACATTCTCAGACGTTCACACATGCCACACCTTTAGAAGCTAATTTGTTCCTAATTGTTCAATTTTTATCTGCAAATTGAACAAACCTAAACTTTGAAATACAATATTCCTCTCGGTCAGTTTGCCCAGGAGATAACTGAAATCAAAAACGTGACATACTTTAAAAATCACAAAATATTTGTGTAAAATGGCTAAGGCTCACAACTCCGGAGAGTGGGGATTAACCTCCTTTTTTAAAAAAATGTAAAACAAGACTTTTAAGAGGAATCTTGCAGTCAGATTTTTACACTAGGTGAAAAATTTTGAAAACTTTTCTAAATAAGTTGGGATATATCACGCAGAAGTCAAATGCAATAAGGTAATACTGCCCCATCTTGATAGGATTTAAATTAATTCATCAAATTGAAATTGGTCAGTGGTCTACATTGCTATCCTGAGCAAAACAAGGTAATAATAGTATTGGGTTTCTGTCTTTTAAAAACAAAACAATTTAAGCCTTTAAAAAAGCACATTAATGAAGCAGACTTGTAGAAAATTGTCTTGGCTTGAGAGAGAAATCCACCCAAAATCATAAATGGCAGTTTAACACTTGGACCAAATTGATTTCACAAAACATTAACAAATAAAATTAAGACACACATCTCAGCCAATGTTTGAATCCATTAATAATATTAAATGCTAACTGCACGTGTTCCGCCTGACAGTTTATCATTAACTTTGTAATTTGACATGAAGACTTATGAAGCACCTTGGAATTTTTATATTCAGTTAAAATTCAGGAAATGGGAATAAAAGAAACCAAGCTTCAGTGTCATATAGTTAACTTTAGGAACGAACAAAGCAGATATGCAGACCAAATACTGACATTTTTCAATTTTCAAACCCAATGTTTTGGTACATTTTCAGTTAGGCTGCAAACTTCAAAAAAAAAACTGGTGCCAAAGATGGCTCATATTTTGTGGCTGGATAACTAAAATTAAAGTGGATCCAATGAATTTTAGATTCCAAAACTTGTTAAAATGAACAAAACAAAACAAAAAAATCTGGCCACGATGCAGTTTGCATTTTTACAATGTGGGAAGATGAATAGTCAAACATAATGTCAGCTTTAGCACCCTGGCATCTCTGAGGAGGGAGTTGAGGAAGAAATGGGCTTATTCCAGTGATCGGCTCTACACAGTTGTTTCTCGCGCTTTAAGATTTGGTGCTGAATATTGTCGCCGCATTCTCGGAGGGGTAGTGAAGTGATTGTAGTACGATCTCTCAGTTCTACTGTACTCATTTCCATGGAAACAGTTTTCATAGGTCCCACCATTGAAGTAGTGCGACCTCGGATGGTTCCGTCTCTGGTGGTGCGTTGGGGACTCTGGTGTTTGATGGCCATCGGACGATTGCAATGATTCGGTGGAGTTCGAAGTCTGCCGATGCAAGCCACGCTGTTGACCATTGCAGAAAGAGTTGCTGCGGTAGCGGGGATGCTGTCCGTTCTTGTGGTGCTGTCTGCTGCCTGGGTTATACCCTCTGCCTGACCCGTAAGGGCGCCATGAACGAGGTTGACCGTGGTCATTCTTTTCACCGACTTCTCCCTCAGTCCTGCCCGCTTCCTTCGAATTCCTCTCGACGACAAATTCAACCGCCTCGTCATCCGTTATGATGATGTGTGTCCCCGGACTCCAGGAGTTTCGGTGACTGGGGTTGCTCTTAAAAGGGAACCGCAGCTTGCGATCCTCGGGTGGGATGAACCTGTGCGGCCCATTCTGCCTGCGCAGCTGCTTTGTGATCTCCTGCTGCTGCAGATTTTTCAGTCGGATTTGCTCCAGCCTCATCCACCGCAAACGGCCACGCCGGAATTCCGGATCTTCCAACATCAGTTTTGAGACACGTTCATCGTTGCTGATCTCGTCCTCTTTGACTGGAACGCCTTTGTTTTTGCTTTCGCCATTACCCCGGTCATTGCCAGCAGGAGACTTCCCTTGATGCTCCTGAGAATCAATCAATGGCAAAACCTTCTCCATCTGCAACATTTTACTGCGAAGAATTTTTATCTCCTCTTCCTTCATGTTGTTCTGCTTCTTCACCTCTTGCAAGATATTTTCCAGTTTGTCCACATGGCACTTAAGGTCGTCCACGTCACTCGGTGTTTTCACAGTGGGGATCACATCATCAATCCTCTCTTCTCCGACACCAACCGTGTCCCACACATCTCTTGCAACAGCTCGCCAAGAATCTCTCTCATTGGGATCCTTCTTCCCATACATGGCACAGAGTTCCTTCATTTTAACAATTGCCAGTGCCTCAATCTCCTGCCTAGTATGTCTGAAATCATTCAGAGCCACCTCATAACAGATCTCCTTTACAGCCTGGATCTTAAGGTCTGAAAAGGTCACCCATTTCGGGTCTTTGGTAATTTTACGCCGTTTGGGAATCTGGTAAACTTTGATCTGTTCGTGTTTTTTCCCACTGCTGGGCAGGCCACACTTTTTTACAATGGTTTG
Source organism: Ginglymostoma cirratum (assembly GCA_024137785.1). Classification (NCBI taxonomy): domain Eukaryota; kingdom Metazoa; phylum Chordata; class Chondrichthyes; order Orectolobiformes; family Ginglymostomatidae; genus Ginglymostoma; species Ginglymostoma cirratum. Next base: position 4,826,087 of record JAHRHZ010000004.1, read on the forward strand.
CAGCTTGCTGGGAGGTAGCTTCTCCCTCAAGGATGTTATCAATCGCCAACTTTCTTCACATGATCTCTTGTCTGAATCATCCCCACTATCAGAGTCTGCATCCTTTAAAAAAAAACCAAAAAATGCCCCAAAACAACCAAAATTAAAATTAAACCCAAAATTCAAATTGAACAAAAACTTTAAAAATCCAGAAGTCACAAACAAAACATGGGAAAGTGTGAGAACTATGATGAGTTAGATGAACATGCTTTATAAGCTTTTGGCAGATAATCAAACACACAATTATGGTCCAGAATTCTAAAAAGATTCAAACACTTGGTGCAAATATTTTCAAACTCAGCGCAATGTTATCCACCTGTGATACAATCTACCCAGTTAAAGCAGCCTCAGCTTAAGCAGTGCACACTTGTAGTTACACACTTGCACATTTATCCTGTGACATGCCCCTTAGGGTAAGTGTACAGGTGGATCTTACTGCGCATGATACCATTCAAAAATATCTGCAGAAACAAATCAGTTAAATTTACATATTCTGCACCACAATTCTGCAGATGATCATTTTGACAAACAAAGAGGAAATAAAATTTAGAATTTTAATTTTTTTAAAAAAATGTTAAACTGCCTTTATTCATTTATTGGACAAATCCAAACTTGTTTTTAATCTCCCTTCCTGAATTTCAAAGCTGCACTCAACGCATGCTACAAACATGCAAAAAAGTGATTGCCTCTTTACAATCTCCCCACTTAAAATGGCAGTATAAGTGTGTAATGCATCCAGTTTGGTATAGTGGTTGAAGAATGGATGTTGTTAAGTTAAGGTTAGTAATGCAGGTGCACATATAAATGCAGATAAGTCTAGAGCAGCCAATACTCATCTCAACATTACACAAAGCTGAGGTATGTTTTAAAGTAGCTTCTCATCCTTGCTGAAATGGGAGAAGGTGACATTGACCAACACTGTCATTTAACCAACTGACACTTGACCAAGAGCTTGATATTTTTGGTCAAGAGAGATTTCTTTCATTGGTCAAATTTGACCAAAGATGCCAGATTTGCCAGACTTCTTAGTGATGTTTCAGTGTTGTAGTATTCAAGGAACACTGATTTACAAGAAGTGTGTGCATTTGGGGTTTTGGGGGGGGTGTGGAAATGGGATGGGACCAGATTAGAGCAAGAATGAGACACTACCAATTCTCAAACCTTGGGTGAAAAAGAAAACAAAATCTACATAAATAGTTACCATTGTCTAATTTGGCACATTAAGCATAATTGACAACAATTAAATGTCAGAAATTCAAAATAATTCAGAAGATTATATTGAAAGAAGGCAACGGTACATTGTCACCTCAAAATAGCCAGAGTTTAGTATCTTAAGGTGAAATGGAAAGGGTCAGGCTAGCACGGGCAGCATGGTGGTCACAGGATAAAATATAAACTTGAAGATCCATTGCTGTCCTTTAAACAAACCATAGCATTCAAAATTCCTAATCTTTGCTGCCCGTCAAATTCATTTGACAAAAATCAACACGGCAGTAACGTATCAAAACTTTAGAACCATTGTAGGGTTTCTCTTTAAACCAAGAGACAGAGAACCATGTCACTCTAGATATACATCGAACTTTTAAATACAAACTGTAAAAATCAATTGCAAAAGACCCAAATAGGTTGATGAATTAAATTTAGATATTTAATTGGACAACAGTTGGACTTCTTTGCTTTTAGGAGTTTGAATTCAGAACTCATGTTCAGGCTTAAACACTGGCTATTATACCATGTGAACAGGAATGGGCAGAGAATAGGGATCATAAAAGCCAGGAACAGTAGGAGGTAACTCAACCCCTCGAGCCTGCTCCACCATTCGATACTGTCATGGAGATCTCACTACTGTAATTTACCAATACACCATTGATGTGAATGTTAAAGGAATCTCACTGATTTGACAGACTAAACACTTACAAAAAAGGATGTTGAGCTCCATTCACTTTTCTATTAATCGTTTAATTAGTTAAAGGAAAATGAAACCACTTACGAATATTAACCGTGCAATATTAAACCACATTCCACTCTTCACAGTTGCTGCCGACCTGCTGAATTTGACCAGAACTTTATAATAAGCAAAGTTGAATTTTGCTCAACATTCTTTGTGTAAGTGTTTGATGGACTGTAATTGATAACCTTTCACAGATGCAAGCTGTACTTAATGGTTCCTCCTCCTTCCTAACAGTTTCACAAGGGTAATTAGGGAAGGCAGAATTAACAACACTTGCAACAAAATGTTCTTGTCAGAGACTTTTTAAGAAACCTTTCCAATACAGTTTACAGAAGGGAAGAAATAAATCTCCTACAATCTGAATTGGTGGATCCCTCAAACAATACTTCTGAACCCCAAGGCACTTGCCAGCAGCTGTCTCAGTCCATGTGGCTACTCATCACATGTTACCAGGGAGCAATGATCAGAAATGCCTTGCCCAATCCTGTACGTGCCTAGCTGTCAAAGGTTGACAATTGTTGCTGTCCATATGCTCTGGGAGATCTGGGATTTTTGTCAAATTTCCCACATCTACCACAATTACCAATTCCCAAACAACATTAGGCCTCTCTAAGAGAGACGATCAAATGGAAATAAATTATGGGAAATCTTGTGCTGCAAGCCAATGCCCACTGGGAATTTTTTTTATTCATTAATGGGATGAGGGCATTGCTGGCTAGGCCAGCATTTATTGCCCATCTCCAATTGTCCTGAGGGTACTTATGAGTCAACTACATTGCTGTGGGTCTGGAGTCACATGTAAGCCAGACCAGCTAAGGATGGCAGTCTCCTTCCCTAAAGGACATTAGTGAACCAGATGGGCTTTTCCGACAATCAATTCATGGTCATCATGACTCTTAATTCCAGATATTTTTATTGAATTCAAATTCCACCATCTGCCATGGCAGGATTCGAACCCAGGCCCCCATAATATTACCTGGGTCTCTGGATTAACAGCCTGGCGATAATACCACTTCGCCACCATCTCCCAGTTCCCAAAGGACTCTTGCAACATAAACAGGAGAATGAGCTCCTCCATTCAATTAAATTTTAAGTCAAGTCCTAGACACCAGCCAGTTACTATCTCATTTCTTATTTCAAGAACAGGTCCAAAATAAATCTACAGGGACAGTGTTGCACATTATTTTTTATTTAAGAAAACTACTGGTATGCAGCATCAACTCAATAGAGACCAACTGTAAAAAGGAATTAACATAAACATTTGTCTCTTAACTATTACAGATGTGACCTATCCTGTTAGCTTCTCCTCGTGAGGTTTTATCTGACTGATGACCATTACTTTGTTCAGCTTTTTATTATTTTCTCCACCGATCTTCCTCCAAAGTTCTGCCCTAAAACTCAATTAATTCATATAAAATAGTCATTTCCATTTTACAACAAGATGTTTGGGTGGTCTTATTTTGCAAGATCTGTATTTCTCCTGCTCAAGAAAACAAAACTAAATTATGCCAAAAGCCTGTATTAAGTCCATAACCCTCAACTCCCTGAAAATGTCTTGCTGTGGGGATGTTGTTCAAATACGGCAGAATGGTTATTTCTCTAGAAGATACAAGGAAGATCAAGACCCATGCGAGAGAAGTGGATTGCCCCATGCAGTTTTAAATGATCAATTTCAACACTTATCACAAAGAGCTCGATGGAAAGTCAGAGGTAGAAGTTTGTGCAAAATTAGTAGTGTCTGGAAATCAACAAAGCAAGCACAAATAATCAACTCGATTCAGGCTAGGATAATGCAATATCAACATCTGACACACAAGGAACGTTAGCATTGAGTCAAAAGTCCTTACCAAGCGCTGTTGCTCCAAAAGCAGGTCAGCTTCTTCCTTCTCTTTCTTGTAGAGAATCTCCATTTCTTGAAGCCTGTTGAGAATAGAATATTTTACATCCATTTCCTATGGTGGATGCACAGTCCATGTAATTCAGGACAGATTGAAGAATGGACAAATTGGAAAGAGATTATGCAACTTTAATTTTAATTTAATAATTCCTGATTTTCAGTACAGCAACTTCTTTCTTTGCTATGCAAACGCTCATTGTATTGTACAAAGTGATTGCCACAGACACAAAAACCATCATTACTGATATACACTAGACAATACCTCAGATCAGGTTGAATGACAGGACAATGCAAATACAAACTATTTTAGATAGATTGAGTGTATTTTCAAACTTCAAATTAGCAGTTGATACAAGACTTTACACAGTAGGTTTCATTCAGGGTGGGGGAAAAAGGCTTTTATTGATTACGCCCTTTAAACAGCACTGCCAGAAACATTTCACATGAGTAACTTATTCAAATACAGCAACAACTTCACAAATGGAAACCTCAAGGTTCTTCCTTACACATTCTTCTTTAATGGTAGGCACTGATAATGAAGATGACAGATTTGAAATGGTAAAATCAGAAACTGCTGGAAATGCTCAGCAGCATCAGTGGAAAGGAAGCAGCATTCGCATTTTGGGTCCAGTGACCCTTCTTCAGCACTGAACCCAATAGGTTAATACTGCTAGACCTGCTGAGCATTTCCAGCAATTTCTGATTTTGTTTAAGATTTCTAGCATCTGCAGTTCTTTAGTTTTTTTGTTTAGATCTGAAATGGTAGCTGATGTGACTTTTCATTGCACGCAAAGATTGTCACTATTTTGTGCACATTGTTCAAATTGCAAATCGCTTTCTATGTCATGTAAATGAATGGAATACAGGATACAGTGGCTGAATGAGATTGATTGATCTGGAGTGCGCCATAATGGACTTGACCAACTTAACAGCCTCCTGTGCTGTAATGATTCTATCCTCTGGATCTATTGCCTCTGTTACATACTTTTAAATTCAGCTTAGAGTACAAGTGCTGCAGTTCCCTTCCTATCAGTAAGATTACGGGGCAACATGATGAGCCTGTCCCAGCTTCGCTCCCTGTTCAAAAGCTGCCACCCGGTTCAGTTTGTTACACTCTTGGCCCCCAGTCAGAAAGCTGTGGTTGCACCCCCCCCCCACCCTCAACTGTGACCTTAAGCACAGAATTAGGATTGATCATGTAAACTGAAAGTGGGAGGACATCAGAAGCACTGCCTTTTGAATCAAAATTTGTATATTTATTCCTCTACATTCGAAACCCTCAAGTAATATCCACTTAAAACTGGATAGTTTGGAGGGTTCTGCTGAAATAAGTAAATAAATAGACACTCAAATTATTTAACAATTTAACTTTTCCCCAACTCCTGAGTAGCTACTCAGTTGATCTCATACCCACCACAAAACTCCGCCTGACCACTCACACCCACTGGACTGACTCAACACCCGCAGGGACCAGACACCCACTTCAACTTTCAACCACCCCCGACTGGGACCTCCTCCCAGATCTGAATTCTCCCACTCACCCTGACCTACCCTCAGGTCACTTGCATCACTTAGTACTTGGCACCCTCCTTACACACCTGCCACACTACCCCTTACCCAGCAGGCATCCTACTTCCTTGGCACCCCACCCATCTAGAATCCCACACATGGCACCTTGCTCCCCAGCACCCCATGATCTCACTCACCTTATTTACTTATTATTCCACAGCAGCTGTCTAGATCTTTAAATGTCAGAATACTGCCACAGAGTGCTATGTAGAGGGAGTAGGGTTTACTTTCCCCTGACAGTTCTGTACTATCGAAGGTCTGTCGGAATGGAAATATGGTTATGCATTTCTGAAGGAGCAAGGATCAGAATTGCCTCACACAAATGCACAGCTCCCTCCTTCTGTAAAAAGGAAGGGGTAGAAAGGTCATCTGCAGAAGACTGCCACTCCTCAGAAAATCTGGTTCACAATCTTTTCTACTTGCAAGTTATTCTGTGACAGCACATCAAAGCTGAGAGGAAATTTGCCCATGTTACTCCACACAGAATCTCTCACCTCTGTGAGGCAACTGGAGTTGATCACACACCAGAATCCCAAGTACTTGTTAACACATCCAAAATCAAAACAGGAAGTGCTGGAGAAATTCAACTGCTCTGGCAGGATCTGTTGTGTGATAAATAGAGTTACCATTTCAGGTTCAATTACTCTTTCAAAGAAGACTCTTATTAGACTTGAAAATGTCAACTTTTTCTCTCTCCATAGATGCTACCAGACCATCTGAATTTCTCCAGCACATTTTTTTATTTTAATGTTCCAGCATATGCAATATTTAACCTTTATTTTAGTGTTAATGCATCCAATTGCCTTACATATGCTCATCCAGCAATTGAAGGCCAATCATTTTTGATCAGTTGAGATTCATATGAATAAGATATATGTCAGAAGTGCAGAATTTGAATACATTCTTACATTAAGCAATGTTTAAAAATGAGAGAAACTGAATTCTGTGCAGGTACGAATGCAAAATAACGTGCATGACTGCGTTGTGGTATTCCATTGCAAACACAATGTGGCCCCTGCAGGTAACACATTATTATTTAATGCTCATGTCAGCAAATTCATAAACCTCAGGCACAGAGGTGTGGGAAACAGAAATATCTCACTAGTGTCACAGGAGTTGGAATAATCAAGTACTTTTATTATGCACATCTTACCCAAGTACCAAGATCAACTTACGTGGTGCATTTTGAATTTGAACATCATCTATTTTGTCAAAAGTCACACGACACCAGGTTATAGTCCAACAGGTTTTGATGAAGGAGCAGCACTCTGAAAGTTTGAGATTTCAAACAAACCTGTCGGACAATAACCTGGTGTCACATGACTTTGGACTTTGTCCACCCCAGTCTAACACCAGCAGCTCCACATCATCTACCTTCGGCACATTAAAACACTGACCCAAAACATGTATATTCAAAAATTTTAAAATTGCCCAGGCTACCATTACCTTTTTTCCATTTCTTGTTTCATATCTATGCCCTGCTTTTCCAGAAGTTCCCGTTGAGCAAAGGCCCAATCAACAGGTTCAACTGGGGTCTCAGCAGATGGGGTCTTCTCACGTTCAGCACGTGCCTGCTCAGGGTGATTGAATCGGAAGACGTGATTCTTGCCCATTATAATACGATTCCCTGAAAGAAATTTTGAGCCAAGAGTTTCAAATTTCAGGACACTGCAACTAACATCCTCAGACAGCATCTTCTGAGCCCACGACCACTTCCATCTAGGAGGATAAGGGCAGCAGATACATGGGGACACCTCCAAGCCACTCATCATTCTGACTTGGAAACATATCACCGTTTCTTCAGTGTCGCTGGGTCAAAACCCTGGAATTCCCTCCCTAATGTCATTGTGGGTCAACCTACAGCATATGGACTTCAGTGGTTCAAGAAGTAGCTCATCACCACCTTCTCAATCGCAACTGGTGATGGGTAATAAATGGTGGCCCGGGCAGCAACAACCACAGCCCAAGAATGAATATTTTTAAAAAATATCTAGACAGGTAAAAACTAAAACAAAAACACAAGTCACAAAGAACAACTTTCATGAGTACATTTTTATAAAAAGAAAACATTTTTAAAGGCAAAGTCACTCTGCAGAAGCTTTACAAAATAAAATCGGGCGCCGATCCTCATAAGGAGATATTAGATCAGATGATCAAACGTTTGGTCAAACTGGAAGTTTCTAAAGTGTAGGGCCCTCCTTCCACACAGTCATCAATTTACAATTCTACACTTGGTTATGTTCCGAGATATCGATGCTAAGATTTTTTTGGACTTAGCTACTGCTCACTACGCCTGGGTTCTAACACAAGAGACACAAAAAAAAAAATTGACAGCTGGAGTTCCCACTTATGGCTGGCTGGTGGATGCATGCAGGCACTTGTATCAGCTTGGACATTATTGGTCAGCCTTCGAAAACACAGGATCGTAGAATCCCTACAGTGCAGAAAAGGTCATTCGGCCCATCGAGTCTACGCCTATTCTCTGAAGGGAATCTGACCCTGACACATCCTCCACCCTATCCCTGTAACTCCGCATTTCCCATGGCTAATCCATCCAGCCTGCACATCGCTGGACACTATGGGACAATTTAGCATGGCCAATCCACCTACCCTGCACATCTTTGGACTGTGAGATTAAACCAGAGGAAACGCATGCAGGACACGGGGAAAAGGTGCACACCTCACAGATAGTCGCCCCAAGGTGTTTTTGAGCCCGGGTCCCTGGTGCTGTGAAGTAGCCACCATGCTGCCCACAAAAGTATCCACTCACAACAGAAGATAATAAAGCAGGATCCAAGACCACACTAATTAAAACATGCAACTATAAGAAGCATAAACTTAATAGATTGAATTATCAATCAGTATCTTTGCCTACCTGAACGCAGTTTCACTGGATTGGCAACTCGTTTGCCATTCACATAAGTTTCAGATCCTTCACAGGGAACCAGAGTGACAATAACTGTGAAGGCAAGAGAGAGTAAAGATATTTAGCTATTGCTCACTTGTAAGAGAAGCGAGGAAAACCATGCTCCTGGGCGCGTGAGGATATTTCATAGAGCTGACGGCTGCCAGGGGAAGCAGTGGGCTGACTTGTGCTTTACACCATCTGTGCTGTGTTTTACAATTAATGGCACCTTCTAAATCTGCCTGAGAAAACCCAGGTGTATAAGACCAAGCTCACTGCTTCATTGTAACTTTGTACCTAGTATTGCCAGCAGACACCAAAGTTTTGTTTTGTTCTTACATGGAATGTGGGTAACGCTGCGGAGGCCAGTGTTTGTTTCCCCATTTCCCTGTCCTCGAACTGTGTGGCTTGCTAGGTCATTTCAGAGGGCACTTAAGAGCCAACCACACTGCTGTAGGTCTGGAGTCACATGTAGGCTAGACCAGGCAAGGACAGAAGATTTCTTCCTCCAAGAGGACATTAGTGAACTAGTTATGGCTTTACAACAATTGAGAATGGTTACATGGTCACCATTACACCAGCTGCTCCTGCCTTGAGAAATGCACCATTCACAAAGCATTATACAAAGGCTGCATTTGCTGACACAGTGGAACATGTGTCCTGTCCCCCACAAATACACATGAGCATTAAAAGATACAGCCATGCACAGGTAGGGTGTTGGGGTGGCTGGAGGAAGAGGAGAACCCCACTCTCCCACATCCTTTGTTCTCTCTCCCAGCCCAATCCAAAACTATTTAATTATTCAAACTAAATAGCGACCAATCATCAAGGCCATCACATTCGCTAACAGTGTTGCAATATCGGCCTGAAAATATCCCAAAAACAATGCTAAAATGACTTCATTACATGGTAATGTTTTAATTATAAAACATTGAAGACATTTTAAGATAAAATTGTGAATTCTGGAAACAACCACCTCTCACAGACTCGTCTCTGCGGTCTGTTGTCATTGAGGAAGGTGGACAAGCAGGGACTCAAACAGGAATCTACTGAAATTCTGAGACAGTTTCCACACCTTGCCATGTAGTCTCGCAGTGAAAGGATAGCTGCTTTTGTGAGACATGGGGGCGGGGGGGTAATAATGATGATGGTGGGTTGGTTGGGGGGGTGGGGGCGACAGTGAGAGAGCATGCACAGGCGGGCAAAGTAGTTGCCACGGAAGCAGGATGCTTCAACTACTTGTTTTCTGATCAAAACCAAAGGAGACAGAATCAAGGTGAATTTGAAGGATTTAAGGAACAAGGAACGACCAAGATAAATTGAAACATTGAAATGAGTTGAAATGAATGATCAAAGCTGATGCAAACAGGATCAGGAAGACTCAAGTGCCGCAGAAAATGTTTGAAGGCAACTGGACATTGTAACCTAACGTGGCTGATAAGGAGCAAAGAATAACAAGCAACCTGTTCATGTAATACACACCTGCAAGATGGGCATTGCACAGCAAAAAGGGGAGATGAGGCACATCTCAACTACATTAACGTACATTGCATTAACTAATTGTGTCAATATATTAGGAACACAAACCCGAAAGTTGCTGGAAAAGCTCAGCAGGTCTGGCAGCATCTCTGAAGAAAAAAAATCAAAGTTAACGTTTTGAGTCCGGACCACTTCAGAGATGCTGCCACACCTGCTTAGCTTTTCCAGCAACTTCTGTTTGTGTTCCTGATTTACTGCATCCACAGTTCTCTCGGTTTTTATGTCAATCTGTTAGTTGTCTACTCCGTAATGTTTGATTTATGTTGACTTCAGCTAGTTTGTTACAGTACAGGTCTTAAAAGTATATCATCTTGTCCTTTGAACAATGCCGTCAGTCACTGGGAAAATTAATTTTTTTTTAAAACAGGTTTCTATAGGGATCACAATACAGATTCTAAACCAGTGAAGAAATCAGATCAGAATTTTTCTTAGGCTAAAATTAGAATGGATAAACCTTCAACATCCATGGACGGACAGTTAATTGTGTGGTCCAGAAACATAATCACATGTCCCACCCTGGTATCATGCCCTGCGCCATGTAAGCTTAGTGTTGCACAGTGAAATCAATTTCTTGCAAAACTACACCTTTTACATTTGCCTAAGTACAGCGTCATAACACAGTATTGCTAAAACCCAAGCTCTCAATTCTCAAAACATTATTCGAGTCTCTGATTGAAAGAGTTATTAACATTTATTTATTTCAATGTTCTAAATGACAACCAAAAAGAACTGCAGATGCTGTAAAACAGAAACTCCTGGAAAAGCTGAGCAGGTCTGGCAGCATCTGTGGAGAGAAATCAGAGTTAACGTTTCGGATCGAGTGACGAGGTTCTGCGGAAGGGTCATTCGACCCAAAACATTAACTCTGATTTCGCTCCACAGATGCTGCCAGACCCACTCAGCTCTTACAGGAATTTGTTTTTGTTTGTGGTTTATTACAAATTCCCTGTTTTAAAGAAACAGGGGTGTTACGTTATAGCCCAATGCTGACCTGTGTCCCGCTAATCGGCCACAACTTGCAGGACATCTGGTATCAACACAGGAGCCTCTGAACCCTATTCTGATTCAGAGAATTTGTAATGCCGATCCCAAAAACTATGGCAATGAAATAAAATCTCTTCATGAAATTTCTGTGGAAAATAAAACCAGCCTGTTAACTTTTACCTTCACCATTTTGATTCTTGTCACTCCTGAAACTGCAGTGCTCTTCTCTAATGTGGGCGCCACTGAGAACAATGTCCTGACGTCTCTGGGCATCTGCTTGGCCAACCCTAAAAAAAAAGATACACATTTACCGCAGCTAAACATACTCTCAAATCAAGTGAGGTTTCCACTTACAATTGTGTTAATTATTTAATTACAGACTTGATTAAAGTAAGGTTGAAGCATGAATCACCAAGAGAGATACAAAAAAAAAAAAAAAAGGTTGAAAATGATTTTATTCTCCTCTGGCTCAAGCCAATTGTTTAGCTGAATTGGGGTCAAGATTTTGATCTTTTTGAAAACTTAGGAGACATTTACGGAACAGCTATTGAGTTGGCAATTCACTCAAAGAGCGTATTGAAAGTCTGAGAAATCAAAAGCTTGGTAGTATAGTTTACTGTATGTTTCTAAAATGCAAATTTAGGACCCCCTGAGTATTTTAGTTGAAGGGAGTTTATTATCCAATTTAACTTTCTCAGGGAAACCAGTGAGGAAGTATTGCACTGCACTCACCAGTTTCTACGCTGTACATTGTATGTACTTATTTTGGTGTAACACTTCTGTTGGGGTACAAACACATTTAAGTGTAATAAAAACTAACATATCTTCAATTAAACAGTATTAGACCTCCTCACTCAATACAATGCTTAAAACAGATCAGAATCAGCTCAATTTCCAAAATATTAAGGGCAGATGACTGGAAGAGAAAGCACAGGAGAGAGGATGCCATAGAGGGATTGGGTGGGTGAGACAGATGGACAGTGGCAGACAAAATAAGCATGAGAGAGCAAATCAAAGGGCATTAGTCAGCAAGAGTTACATGCACAAGACAGAACGAAAGCGAGCATGCACAAGAGCAAGACAGACTGCGTGCTCGAGAACAAGTGCGCATACATACGTGAGACAGAATAAGAGTAAGTATGTGCAAGATAGCAAGACAGTGTGCACAAAGGAGTGAAAGTGTGAGAACGTGAGAGCCAAAAAGCAACAGCCAAACAGCAAGAGCAACCAGTCAGCGTGTGTGTGTACACACGAGCACGTAGTTTACAACTGGAGCGATATCTTAAAAGATTAGAGCCAGGCCTTCTAAGACTGAGATTGAGACATTGCTACACAAAGGATGGTGGAAATGCCAGATCAATTGTGAACATATAACAGAGGTCTCTAGCTTCATGTTCTCCAAAGGCACTGAGCGAAATAGGGCAAAGCCAGGTAAATGCTGTCAGATCACAGATCAGCCACAATCTCACTGAATGGTGGAATGGACTCAGAGGCTAATTGGCCTTTTCCTGTTCTATTGTTCTACCCGTATCCTCCACTAGAATTTAACTAAAAGAAACATTTCAGCAAACTTGGCCAGTGAAACCTAAGGTACAAATTAAATATTTTTTTCCAAAATGGTTGAACATTGGGTTTTAATTAGCTATTCTCAGCTTTCAGAAGAATTTTATGCTATTAAAAATCAAATGAGATGTATTTAAACTATTAAAATATCTCAATACAATCAGTTCACAGTCATTGCATGAAAGACTACATTTCAAAACACATTTCAAAACAGATACTTCACAAAAATTGAATCTCTTCAAGCCAAAACTCAGAGGACATCTTAAATGGGAAAATAAATCCATCACTGAAGCTGTATAAAATCAAAAATCAATCCAGTTTGTCATTGTGTGATGCCTTGTTCAAAATAGCTTGAAAGTTTATTGAAGCTCATTACCTGGTGATGCCATCTTTGATGTAGTAAAGAAGACACTCTGACATGAGAGGATCCTCATTAAGGTTCACAAGATGTGGCGTCTGACATGAAAAACAGAAAAAAAGCGTATTGTTAAAATCTGTAGATTTTATACGTAATTCAGGCTAATTTTGCATATTATTCTTTGCAACAAAAAAAAAAAAAAATCCCTATCCACTAGCCAAAGTAGAATTACAATATCTAACCTGGCTTGAGATCTACCGAAATAACATTGCATTTCAATGACTGGTCTTAGCTCCAATAAATGCAATCATTTGAAAAGGTGTTCACAACTTGGTCACTGGATATCTCCAGGAATAAATGCACAAATAAACAAAAAGCAAAATAGCAGATAAACCCAACTTCAGTCCAGATGCATGGCTAGTTAATCAGGCAGCTGAGATGTCAGAACCGGTCTTTTTGTGTGTCCAAAAATATCCGGGAGGGTGAATGGGAATGGACAAGGGATGAAGGAAGATCGGTAAAGACCAAGGCTCCAACTCCCAATGGTATTTGTGACTTCTGTACAAGAGTACTTGCAGGCGTGATCTCATGGCGTTGTGCTGCTGCCTTGACCAACTGCCTTGGGGGAGAAAGGTTCAATGCCACACCGTTTCTCTGTCCAAACTTGCATATCAACAATGATCACTTGGGTGAGGTACCAAGCAGCCACAATGCACCCTGCTTGCAAGAGACAAACTTGTTCAGGAGGAGAGAAGAAAAGTCCACAGTTTAAAATTTGCAAAATGATACAAAGAACCAGATGCAGGGACACTGCATTAAATTTCTATTAACAGGGCACTATACATAAAGGCTGCTCTGTTGATCATTGGGGGGATGAAAATAAGGAGTTCCTCTTATTAAGAGGATCGAGGATTACCGAGAGAAGACAGGAGAACGGAATTGAGAAACATAGCAGCCATGAACAAACGGCACAGCAGACTCAATGGGATGAATGACCTAATTATTCTCCTATAACTAATGGTCTTATGGATACTGATAGGTTCCACAGTTACAAAAGCACTTTCTACAGTCAATATACTAGTGCCAATGAAAGCAAAATATTTAAGAGTGAGGTTTATCAGAAAACTTTGCAACAATAACCTTGATTACCAAGTACAGTCAGCCTTGTGACCAGAAACAGCTCTTAGCAACAGAATATCTTCTACTTGCACCATTCTAAAAATTACAGTGTAATTACAATACAATTTTTATTTATTCCAATTAAGGGGGAACAAATGCAGTCTTTCAAACTCTTCTTCACATCAATTTGACTTAAGGTTCAGAATTGTTCGGCTGCAATCTTTAAAAGCCCTCCCAAAGTCAGAACTGATGTGAGATAATAGGTACTGCAGATGCTGGAGAATCCGAGACAACAAGGTGTGGAGCTGGATGAACACAGCAGGCCAAGCAGCATCTTAGGAGCAGGAAAGCTTGACGTTTCGGGCCTAGACCCTTCATCATCAAAGCTTTCCTGCTCCTATGATGCTGCTTGGCCTGCTGTGTTC
>JAHRHZ010000004.1:4840835-4868698 GCA_024137785.1 Ginglymostoma cirratum
GAACACAGCAGGCCAAGCAGCATCATAGGAGCAGGAAAGCTTTGATGATGAAGGGTCTAGGCCCGAAACGTCAAGCTTTCCTGCTCCTAAGATGCTGCTTGGCCTGCTGTGTTCATCCAGCTCCACACCTTGTTATCTCAGAACTGATGTGTACTGGCAAAATGAAAAGCAATTTGAAATTATGTTAAAGCATATTCAAATGATCAGCTCACTCATAGCTTGCACATCTAATTTTCTAAAAAAAAACAGACTAACAATGCCAAGAACATAATCTGTAATGGCTCTCATTTCTCCTTGCATTTTCCCACTCTTGAGCAAGCACAGTGAAGCACGCTTTGTGAAGGCAGATTTTAATCGGGGGTTGTTGAATCTGTTTACTTCAAACAAGAATAATTAATGCTGCTCACAGAGCTGAAGAAATTGAATTGAAATAGAATGACTGAAGACTTGAAGAGTAGCTTCCAATTCATTGGAAAAAAAAAATGATGGCCCCAACCAGAAATTGAGGTTCAAGGTCCAAAACTTTCATGAGACCCTTCGAGACCAAGAGATTGTTCATCCCTGGAGATGAAAGGGCAGGATTTAAACCACTATGCTGACCACATCCCGCAGTAATATTCAGTTTTAAAACTGTCAATTAAAAAGGCAAAAAGTCTTGCTTTGATCATGCTTTATTTGACCTTTAATCAAAATCAATTGTGTCTAATTCACTGTGGTATTAAATTATACGTTGTGGTGGATCTCATGACTTTCATCATACATTCAATTAGTTTTTAACTCAACGAATTTAATCAATAAGGAAGCAGGCATTAGAATAGGACACTTCATGTTAGAAGGGATTACAACAGGAGGAAGCAAAACTACAATGCAAGAGAGTCTAAAAGCATCCCAAAATATTCCAGGACACCCCTAGATTTTCAAGATGTTCAGAACAGCACTCCCAAGAGACATTTTCACAAACTCTCTCTAAATCTAAACAATTATGGGTTAGTGGTTATCTTTTTGAACCATTTCTGTTAGGCAAAGATTAGCTTTGTCTGTTAGACGGTTGGTTAATGATGCAGAGTGACGCCAACATGGGTTCAATTCCTGCACCAGCTGAGGTTCTGCCTCAGGTCCCAACTTCTCAACCTCTCCCCTCACCTGAGGCATTGTGACCCTCAGGTTAAACAATTCAGATGAAAGAGCCCTCTAAAAGGACTTCATTAGCCAACTGAAGTGTAAATGTTCCAAATACAAACAACTGAAGTGTAATGTTATTCATTTTATAGTCCAGACCAGACAGTGTGACCACAGAAGAACAATGCGATACTAAGTGCTATCGCAGGTGAGAAAACTGATCAGTAGATTGAAATACACCTCCTGTAATTGTATTGCACTAAATGGACACAAAAGATTGTACACTTGTATATACAGTACTTTAATATTAACACAAACACCACACATCATAAATAGACCATTTAACATCATCTTAATGCTACTGCATATACCAACCTTCTTTGGAGAAAATACACCATAGGAGTCAGCAAAAAGATCACATGGCCTTGAAGACAAATCCTAAGCAACAAAGGTGTCAGGAAGCAGAAATGCCAAAGTAAAAAGTGACAGAAAATGTAAGGAGACACACAACTCAACAAAAAACATGGACAAGAGAAGAGAACCATGAATTACGTGAAACAAGGTAGCCAGTGTAGAAGAAATTAGACTGTGCAGGATTTACAACTGAAATAAATCCATTTGAGTTCATGAGACTTGAAACAAAATCTGTGATAATATCACAAATTTCCTTGAGTAGATCATTCCTCTGAAGTCAAAGCCACACAAATAAGACAAAACTATGGTAATTTACTCTATGAAATCGGAATATTAACCAATCATTCTACAAGGAACGAAATGGAAAATTAAGATTAATAAATTTAACTCAGCATTAGTCAAAAATTAGACAAAACTTCCCAATGAACTGAAGCAAATTCAGTTTGACTCCTGACACAATCACATCCATTTTAAACATTCATAGTAATTAACAATCACCTTTCATTTGTTTTCCATAAAAAAAAAAGGGTAAAATCAGAATGTGCAGGTGACTTAAGTTTACATTGGTATCAAGTTTGCAACGTTGAAAGTGTTACACAACCCTTTCAAGGGCTTGGTTTACAGATTGATTTGAGAATCATGAATAACCTCTTCAAAACATCAAACCAATGTCCAACTGATAACCTCAATTATACAACTCATCATAGAGTTTGCATGTAATTAAGATCCATAATATTGATCTAAATCCATTTCTATCTGTTAAATCAGGAAATATGTCCTGCACAATGCCCTTTACCTATTCACCACGTAAAAGAATATTCATCCACTGACTTCACAAAATCCTTTTTCCTACATTACACATATGGATTTACTCTTAAGTCATATTGTTGGACACCTGTAACCATGGGAATTGAACTCTGGAGAAGATGATGAGAACCCTTCTCAGGTAATATGTATTGCATTGTAACCTTTACCATCACTCTGCTTTTAAGACACTTCTTAAACTTACCTAATATTTTCTTACATAGCTGCACAATAAAATTTGTTTAAGAACAGTCCTGTAAAGTACCTTAGCATGTTTTCCTATGTCAAGGCTATATAAACGCAAGTTGTCACAGGTCATCCACCTTCAACGTGATATGTTGACTCGTACATTAATTTCTTTGCAAATCATTTGATGCCACAAAGATCTGATCACAAGATGTAAAATTAGGATGAAATTTTATAACTCTTTATTAAAGAAAGCCAAGCAGTATGGAACTTATCATTCAGGGCAAAAGAGTAAACAGCTCTTCTCTTTTCACAAACCAAAAGAACTGTGGATGCTGGAAATCAGAAGCAAAGACAGAAATTGCTGAAAAAGCTCAGCAGGTCTGGCAGCATCTTTGGAGATAAATCAGAGTTAACGTTTCAGGTCTGGTGACCCTTCCTCGGAACTGATTTTTTTTTGTTATTCCGAATTAAGTGCCTTTCTGTGGCAAGTATTATTTAAACATAAAGAGAAGTTCCTTTCTTTCTGGAAAAAAAAAGGAAATTTTAAGGCTTCAATTAATTATTTCAAAAGCAAATAGGTTTTACTCATCTAAACAAGGTGCTTGAGCAACAAGGAACAAGAACAAAATAATCTGATTTTCCTCCACAGAATCTGTTCTGGTCTTGCGCAAAATGACGACAAGACTCCTGCAAATTGTTTCAAAATACTCATTCAGTTCCACTGACAGCAATAAGCAAAATGGGCTTTTCGAAGGCCATAGGAGTTATCTGCATCATATTTTGTTTATGGACAAGGAGGAAATGGGCAGGGGGTGGGGGTCACCAGACCCGAAACATTAACTCTGACTTTTACTTCACAGGTGCTGCCAGGCCTGCGGAGTTTTTCCAGCAACTTCTTTTAGTTCTAAGGAAGTGTCGCTCAACCTGAAATGTTAACTGATTTCTCTCCACAGACGCAGTCAGACCTGCTGAGCTTTTCCAGCAACTCCTGTTTTTGTTTCTGATCTACAGCATCCACAGTTCTTAAAAATATTATTTAATTGAAACTTAACCATCTGCCTCAGTGGGATTTGAACCCATGGCTTGGGATTTCTAGTGGCTGATGAATGATAATACCACTACCTCACATACACAATTCTTTTAGTTCTGAGGAAGTGTCACTCAACCCGAAATGTTAACTCTGATTTCTCTCCACAGATGCAGCCAGACCTGTTGAGCTTTTCCAGCAACTTCTGTTTTTGTCCCATAGAAAATGTAACTGGCATTCCAAACCTACGGTATCCACAAAGTTAGCAGGAAATCATAGGGCTCAGCAGCAGTTATCAGTGTGTGTGAAACTTACAGTTTATTTTAGTAAACCAACCCGTTCAGGCATGTTATGACTCACCTCTGTAGCAGATGGGACTTGAACCTTCTGACTCAGAGGCCGGGATACTACCACTGCACCATATGACCCCTTCGGATCTTTAAAATTATTTTTAATCAACCTGTTCAGACCTATTATGACACACTTCTGTTGCAGGTAAAGTTTTAGGTGAGAGACAGGGGCATTACTGCGAGAAAGAGAACCCCAAAGATGGCTACAAACCATTAAGCTCAGGGTTATGGGAAAGGTAGTTTTTAAAGCAACAGTTTCAGACACGTTATGAACCCACCTCCAATGGCAGGTAGGAAATAGAAGAAATATTCTCTGGCCCAGGGGTATGGACACGAGCACTGCATCACCAGATGAAATTGAAGTGGTCCAAAGGTGTGCTACGTCGTTCAGTCACACTCGTCTCACATCCTTAATCCAATATTTGAAACGGAGTCAGTAAAGTGAGCAGAAAAATACAGAATTGGCTTGTGCAAAAAAGTGACAGAAGCAAGTAACTAGTATCCCCCCAGAGTAATGACAAAAAAAAATGAAGCAGTCACCCACAAAAAGGCTACTCAAAAGCAATATAGCACATTGTTGGAAATCTGAAGTAAAAACATAATCATAAGGGTCATGAGATAACAAGTTGTGGCGCTGAATGAACACAGCAGGCCAAGCAGCATCATAGGAGCAGGAAAGCTTGACGTTTCGGGCCTAGACCCTTCATCAGAAACGTCAAGCTTTCCTGCTCCTATGCTGCTGCTTGGCCTGCTGTGTTCATCCAGCCCCACACCTTGTTATCTCGGATTCTCCAGCGTCTGCAGTACCTTTTATCTCTGATCATAAGGGTCATGGATGGGGTGAAGAGCTAAGGTCTTTTTCCCAGGGTAGGGGAGTCCAAAACTAGGGGGCACAGGTTCAAAGCGAGAGGGGAAAGATTTAAAAGGGACCTGAGGGGTATCTTTTTCACACAGAGGGTGGTGTGTGTATGGAATGGGCTGCCAGAGCTGGTGGTGCAGGCTGGTACAATTACAACATTTAAAATGCATCTGGCTGGGTATACAAATAGGAAGGGTTTAAGAGGGATATGGACCAAATGCTGGCAAATAGGCCTCAATCAGTTTAAGACATCTGGTCAGCATGGACAAGTAGGACCAAAGGGTCTGATTCCATGCTGTATGACTCAATGAAGAAGTGCTGAGTTTCTGCAGCATGTCTGGCAGGGCCAAGAGAGAAACAGAGCTAGCATTGAGTCCCCGAAGAATGCTGAAGAGGAGTCATACCAAACTTGAAACATTAACTCTTTCTCTCTCACAGAGGCCACTAGACCTACAGAAACCATTTGTCTCAAGACAGTTCACTAACTGTACTTCTTCCCAAGGTCAATTGCACAATGGGACAAACTGCCAAAACGTATATAATCACAGCTACCAGCGGGAAATCTTTACATTATTTCAACTTAGAAGTTTTCATTATCAGTGCTACCATTCCCACAGGCAATGCCTAGTTTAGTTGCTGCTATCTACACATGCATGTTGGTAGAATACTGCAATCCTGACACAACTAAAGAGAAGCCAGGCCTAGGAGGAGAATACGTAGTAACATAGAAACCAGGTAACTAAGAGAAAATAGAAGCAATAGCAGATCATTCAGCCCTTCGAGCCAATTCAATACCATGTTCTCATCTTCGCCCAATATGCTTTATACCGCTAGCCCTAAGAACTATGTCTAACTCCTTCTTGAGGACATTCAATATTTTGGCCCCAACTGCTTTTTTTTTTTATTCATTCATGGGATGAGGGTGTCACTGGCTGGGCAGCATTTATTGCCCAGAGGGCAGTTAAGAGTCAACCACATTGCTGTGGGTCTGGAGTCACATGTAGGTCAGACCAGACAAGGATGGCAGTTTCCTTCCCTAAAGGACATTAGTGAGCCAGATGGGTTTTCAATCGGCAATGGGTTCAGGGTCATCATTAGACTCTTAATTCCTGATATTTATTGAATTCAAATTCCACCATCTGCCATGGTAGGATTCGAACCCAGGTCCCCAGGACATTATCTGGGTCTCTGGATGAACAATCCAGCGATAATACCACTAGGCCATGACCTCCATTTGTGACAGGGAAGTCCACAGGTTCACCATCCTGAGTGAAGAAATGGATCCTCATCTCAGTTCCTAAACAGCCCTCCTCATTTCCTTAAAATGTAACCCCTGATTCTGGAGTCAACGGCCATTGAGAACATCCTTCTTGCATTTAGCCTGACTAGTCCTGTTAGAATTTTAAGGATTTCCCTTAAATCACCCCTTACCCTTCTGAACTCCAGTTGAATATAATCCTAATCAATCCAGTCTCTCTTCACATATCAATCCTTCCACCCTGGCAATCAGTGTGGTAAACCTTTATTACACCCCTTCCCTAGTCCGAACATCCTTCCTCAAATAAGGAAGACCAAACATAATTGGGATTGAGTTCAAGAGCCATGAAGTTATGCTGTAGCTATACAAAACCCTGATTCGGCCACATCTGGAGTACTGTGTCCAGCTCTGGTCACCTCATTACAAGAAAGATGCGGAAGCGTTGGAAAAGGTGCAGAGGAGATTTACCAGGATGCTGCCTGGAATGGAGGGAAGGTCTCACGAGGAAAGGTTGAGAGAGCTAGGGCTTTTCTCTTCAGAATGATGAAGGATGAGAGGTGGCTTGATAGAGGTGTACAAAATGATCAGAGGTATAGTTAGAGTAGACAGCCAGAGACTTTTTCCTAGGGTGGAGGTAGCTATTACGAGGGGGCACAGTTTTAAAGTGAGTGGAGGTGGTTATAGGGGAGATGTCAGAGGTAGGTTCTTTACTCAGAGTGGTAGGGGCATGGAATGCATTACCGGAGAGGGTAGTGGAGTCAGCCTCATTAGGGGCATTTAAGCTGCTATTAGATAGGCATATGGATGATAGTATAAGGTAGGGGTGGAGGTTAGATAGACCTTAGATTTAGGGTAAAAGTTCAGCACAACATCATAGGCCAAAGGGCCTGTACAGTGCTGTACTGCACTATGTTCTATGTGTAGTGACCAGAATGGCTAAACAAAGTTCATCACCAGACATTACATTAATACCGCTAGTAGATGCGCACATTGTCTCTCTCACCCTCTCTCTCTCACACACACACACATGCACGCGCACACACACACAGACACTCTCCCCCTCCCCCCACCACGCGCACACACACACACACTCTGCCTCACACACATACATGCATGCTCGCCCACACACACATATATAAACCTATGGGTGAACTTGTATTTGCAGATACATTTTATTTTGTTCAAAAAGCACACAATTTATAGTCAATCAGTTAATATGGCATTTTATAAATTCCTACTTAAGAAATAAAACCAGTCTGACTCCACAGTAAAGCAGAAACAGATTTTAAACAAGGTCTCACACCTAACATGCATTGTCTGACCTAAAATGTCACCTCTTCTTTACACTGATAGAAGCTTTAGTTCTCTCAGGACTATGACTTGAAACATTGTGGGCCAAAGGGCCTGTTTTGTTCTCTGTTCTGTAATACAACCAAATAAATAACCTAAATAACCATCATTTACAAAGTTACTGGGGGGGATATGGTGCAGTGATAGTGTCACTGGACAAGGAAACTGGGAGGTCTGGGTTCATTCTTTAAATTGGGCATTTTGTGGTGCAGTGATAATGTTCCTCCCTGGGCACCAGGAGACCCACGTTAAGTGTCAATCACATTGCTGTGGGTCTGGAGTCACATGTCGGTCAGGTGAGGATGGCAGTTTCCTTCTCTGAAGGGCATTAGTGAACCAGATGGGTTTTTCCGACAATCGGCTATGGATTCACAGTCATCATTTGATTCTTAATTCTTGATATTTAGTGGAATTTGAATTCCATATCTGCTATGGCTGGATTCGAATCAGGGTCCCCAGAACACTATCTGGGGATCTGGATTCGAACCTGGGTCCCCAGAACATTATCTGGGTCTCTGGATTAACAGTCCAGCGATAATACCACTAGGCCATTGCCTCCCCCCTTTAGATGGTGGGCATGGACAAGCTGTACAATTCGGACTCTAAATCCCACCTGCTCCAGTGGTGTCTAATAACATCTCTGTACAGGTTGATTAGAAAATGTCTAAAAGATATTTGTGTGGCTTTGACTGAAGCAATCAAAAGCAGATTTTATTTAACCTTACAAACTCAATAAAACATTTTCAGGAGAGCTATTACCACTGTGAAAACTTTACTACCCTTGACCTCAGTCTCAGGCTCATAAACTGAAATGTTGTAAACCAACCTTTTCAGGAGTAAACATTTCATCTGATTCAAACAAGTCAGATGATGCCCAGTTATTAATCTGAACAGGATGCGATGGCAGAAAACAGGATCAAAATTTGAAGTTAAAGTACATGACAATGACAAACAAATAATTAAATAAGTTTCTTTACACTGGTGTGCACACAAATGCCTTAAGTTTGTGACCTAAATCTACACTCAGGAAAACAATGGTTATAAGAAAAATATTTAGCAAGGGCTATTGGCATATTTTGATGCTAATTAATTTGACATTAAGGATTAAAACAGTGTGGACAGTATCATTCCCTATTACTGGCTGAAATGGTTAACATGGCCAGAACATAAGAACAAAGGGAAATCACTAATAGAACAGATCCCAATGAGAATGAATTATTATTGTGCATTTGAATTTTAAACAAAATTCAGAATTTTAACTTAGCACAAATTTTCTACCCATCTTTTTCATTTCACATTATTATGGTGTGCATAATTAATATTTGCTTTAGGAGTTAATTCAGTAACGTTCAAACCTTGAATGGTCAAAGTCTTTGTACATTTTGGGAATGTCCTACACAGAGTAATCCCATTTTACAGCATCAGTAACCGCGGAAATATCTATGAAATGTTAATTCCAGGAACTAATCTAAACTAAAAGAACAAGCATCAATATTGAAAATCAATATTGAAAAGCACAAAAGAAATGGAACACAACTATCCAGGGTGTTTATGGGGGTACGTGACAAAACAAATCATCAGATATTTCCCAAAAGAACTGTGGATGCTGAAATCAAGACAAAAATAGAAATTGCTGGAAAAGCTCAGCAGGTCTAACAGCCTCTGTGAAGAGAGATCAGAGGCAATGTTTCAGGTCGAGTGACCATTCCTCACCGTTCTGAGGAAGGGTCACCCGACTCAAAACGTCAACTGATTTCTTTTCGCACATCCTGCCAGACCTGCTAAGCTTTTCCGGCAATTTCTATTTTTGTATCCACTATTTCCAGTACTTTTTGGAATTACCCAAGGAACAATGTTAGAACATCAAACCATAACAACCAGGAGGAGTAGGCTATTCAGCCCTTCAAGATATGCTGCCACTCAATGAGCTTGTGGCTGATTTTTCACATCCATACTTGTGCATACAGATGCTTCAAGTATCTTGTGATGTTAAATAGAAGTAATTATGATACTCTGCAAGTAGTTCTAACACCTTTACTTCCGGCCAGTGCACACCAGTAGAGGTCACATACATAAAATGCAGTTATGTTATAAATGACGTGGGAGACATAACGATAATAGACTTTGCAAAAGTGGGTGAGTAATGGAAAGCAAAAAGCTGCAACTGTAGAAAAAGGAAGGTTTAGGAAAAGTTAGGAAGCAAATAGTTACCAGAGGAAAATGGAAGTATTAAGTAACGACGTGATTAACTTTTCCACCCCTGTGCCAGTTTTTGTTTCGTTTTACCTATGATGCTTGGTATAAAGCATCTACCTTTTTCGGAGAGAATACTCCCAACGTGCCTCCATCCTCTCGTATAGCAACTCCCATTTCAGCTAGGAGGGCCTCCCTAGGATTAAAGAAATGTTACCGCAGTCAGCTGCTAATGAACGGTTTCAGCTCAGCTCAACAAACAGCTCTGATTATCATGTCACAACAAACGAGAAGCATCAGTGCACTGAATCCAAACAGCTCAGAATCTTTGCAAAACAGAGCAAATGCTTGCGAATTAACCGAAAGGTCAACTTCACCTCCAAATGGAAAATCCAATATGTTCAGATAAACAAAAATATTGGTTTTATATCACCAACTGCAACTGTTTTTAATGCATGAAACAAGTGGGTAACAGGTGGGGATTTCAGGGCACTTTAGAAAAAGGTTTCGAAAACAGTATGTTTGCTGACAGCAATGATCGGATGATGGTGGCTGACTGCACATGATGTTTAAAAATAAAAATCCTACTTTAAATCTTTACTTTTCCAAGGCATATACTTTCATTAAACCTTTCTCAATTTTACATATTTGGAACACTTTTTAGAAATATATTTCTGAAAGAACATTGTTGCTTGTGCACATGCTCCTAGAATCACCAAGCTCAGTCTTTTATAATATATTTTAAAAAGGTCACTACACAATATTGCATGCAGTGCCCTCTAAACTAAGAGAAATCAAATCAGCTTACTGCAATTCCAGACACACACACACACACAGAGCAAGCGCACGAACATGCAGACATACAGAAACACACCAGGGTCAATGTGTAATAAAACAATCTTTGCAGCAATTAGAGTTAACAAGGTGCAGAGCTGGATGAACACAGCAAGCCAAGCAGCAGAGGAGCAGGAAAGCTGACATTTCGGGTCTGGACCCTTCTTCAGAAAAAATTGCAGCATTGCAGCAATTAGACTACTTTCTCCGCATTCTTGGAGGACCTCAAGTCAAACATTATCTGCAAGATGAGTCAGGACTTCAAAAAGTGGCTGAAACCTTGGTTTGCTAAAGACACTGCCATCTTTAAAAATAAATTTTTTTTTGTGCAAAGGTCATTCATTGACACAAAAATCTGCAAATTGTAGTCCAGTACAGAGACTGTCAGATAAACAAGGAATTTCAGTTATCTCTGATTGCGTGAGAAGATGAGATACAAGCAACATCTGATAGAGGAATCTATCTTACTATTAAATTTAAAAAAAAACTGCCTGCTTACTGTCAGATTGAATTTCTAACCATTAGAGACAAGCATAATTTTGACATTTTCACTAAAGGAGTATTATTTTTTGGAGGAGAGGCAGCCCTCATGATGGTCACTATATCCACACAATGAAAGTCAATTTTTAAAGACAACAAGTTTGACTTAGGGCACCAAATTATGCTTTCATTCTGGCGTCTTATGAAGATAAATGGGTCCATGTCTTAGTCAAAAATTATGACTAAAAATGAATGAAATTCCTTGCACAGGGATGTTAGTGAAGTCAAGCTATACTCTGCAGAGCGTGAGGTGTGACTTGTATGAAAATAATGCACTTGTAAATTTGAACAGAATATGGAGATCTGAAATTCTGCAGCTTTGAAATAGAGGTTTTGAAAGAAGGGAAGCTCTGACCTCTCCATTCGAATTGCTTCAGTTTTCCTCAGCTTCTCCTCCCATGTCTCATTCAGCTCAGCAATGATCTTTTCCGATTCCTGCAAAGAGAGGGGCACACATTTAGATATTTTAAAATCAACCTATTCGGACATATTATGACACCTTTCTAGGGCAGGTGGGACTTCAACTCCAGGCCCAGTGGTGGCCACAGAGCCTAGGAAAATGCATTGAGAACACTGCCAATTCATGATAGATTTCATTACCTAATCAGTCACTGAAGAATAAAATAAAGATGTAAAGGAATCTCCTTCGAGAAAGTTAAATTTTGTTGATTCACACTTTTAAGAAATAGTTTCATCCAGAGGTTTCCGTCTGCTTTATTCAGAAGTCTCTCCCACAACATTTTGGTTTTGAAAATGAATACTCATCAGTTGCATATCTACAAACCAGAAAGTGGGTGCTGACTCTGAGTTTAACAATCTCTTAGCCCTTAGCAATTTCCTATATTTTACCCTGGAATAAAACAAAAAAAAAAAAGGTTGGGTATTCTTTGATTATAATGTTAATTTGGAATCTACACACACAAAAACACACATATAAAGAGCTGCCCAAGGAAGTGGATAATGAGATTTACCCTGAAAACAGTTACGCCCTTGGGTCTGTTCCACCATTCAATAGGATTGCAATTGATCGGTGATCAAAACATCATACATGATCTCCTCAGACTTTTTAAAATTAGTGTCAAGCACTTTCACTGGTCGTAAAGTGGTATGAAAACATGTGGTGATCATGCAACGTGCCACAATAACGCAAGCTTTTCTTTCAGATTGGTAGGGATATGAAAAGTGTTAAAAGGTAAAGGAGTGTGACAGCTTTAACAAACCCAGATAAGAGCCAATCAGCCTGCAAAGGGCTGCTATCTAGAATCTCCTGAACAAAAATGTTTCAAAGTGGGGCAATCCCTGTTGGCTACAGTCCTTTACTGTCAATACCATTGACAAAAGCTGTCTTTCTTTCTTATCTTGAAATGAACACAAGCAGAAACTTTTTTGTGGTATGACTGGAACCGCTCCAGGAAGGAGCTCCCATCCACCAGTTAAACAGTTCAGATTTGTCCAAGAAAGATGACAACATTCACTACTTAAACTACCATCAACTGAAAAGCACAACAACTCAATCAGCTGAATCAAGATTTGACACAGGAAGGCATTCCTTGATGGTTTTACTCAAAATGACAACCGTACTATGTATTTATAACAGGTTCTGCTGCAGTCATAACACAAACGTAGAAAATAGAAGCTGGAACAGGCTATTCAGTATGATAATGGCTGATCATCTAATTCAGTACTCTGCACCCATTTTCTCCCCATATCCTTTGATCCCCTTAGCCCAAGAACTGCATCCAACTCCTTCTTGAAAACAACATTTTGGCCTCAGCCACTCTGAATGAAGACATTTTCCCCAAATATATTAAACGGCCAACTCTACATCCTTAGACGGTGACCCCAGGCTCTGGACTCCCCAGATATTGGGAATGTCCTTCCTGTGTTTACCCTGTCACACAAAACCTTGCGTTACACAAAATCTAGCTGAAATATTGAATTTCAGCTTCTCCCTTCTGCCCTGTGCCTTTAAACAATTCTATTGTTTCTTCCGATTCTTCCGATTGTGCTGGTATATTGGGCACAAGGAACTCATTATGCCCACATTTTATAATTTAACTTGCGTTGTATAAACATGAGAAATTTAAATTTACTCCATTATAAACAGCTGAAAAAAATGCCGAGATTTTTGAATCTTAACTGTTTTCTTTCCTCAATGTGGTTGTATGATACTTCAATTTGCAAACACACAATAGTCCCCTTCTCATTTTAGTTTACACCTGCCTTGAAATGTTATTTGCATCTTCCAATGAAATTACATCATGCCATGACAGGTTCACTATCAAGGGACTGCAGAGCATGTTCAGTCTAGTTGCTGTAGTAACCAACATTAACTGCAGTATCATTAGAATGCTCCTTCTCTCATGTGGATTGGAAAGCACTTACATGCTCTGAAATGCATCACTTTTTTTTGGGAGCGGTGTCGGTTTACGAACAGACTGGAGAGAAGATATCTGTTTCAACACATAGAAGAAATCCCTCGACTCAATGAACAACTGCATTCTTTCTTCTGTCATAATACTGCAGTAAACCATGTCCAAAGATACCATGAAAGGCTACTTGACAAGAACAGTGCGACATTTGTGATTAGGAGGCTCTAAAAAGGTTTGTACCAGCGGGAATATTTTACAGCTGGCCAAAAGACTTTCATTCCAATGTTCATAAAAAATAATACCATTCCTTCCAGTGAGCTCTGTTCTATGTACAGATATGTCACAATCGAAAAGATACTGTGCACAGTTCTGGTCGCCACATTACCAAAAGGATGTGGAAGCTTTGGAGAGGGTACAGAGTAGGTTTACGAGGATGTGGCCTGGTATGGAAGGTGCTAGCTATGAAGAGAGGTTGAGTAGGTTAGGATTGTGTTCATTAGAAAAAAGGAGATTGAGGGGGGACCTGATTGAGGTCTTCAAAATCATGAAGGGTACAGACAGGGTTGATAGAGATAAGCTTTTTCCCAGGGTGAGGGATTCAATAACGAAGGGTCACGCGTTCAAGGTGAGAGGAGAAAAGTTTAAGGGGGATACACGCGGAAAGTACTTTACACAGAGGGTGGTAGGTGCCTGGAACGCGTTGCCAGCAGAGGTAGTAGAGGCAGGCACGGTAGATTCATTTAAGGTGCGTCTGGACAGATGCATGAGTAGGTGGGGAGCAGAGGGATACAGATCCTTAGGAATTGGGCGATAGGTTTAGACAGTGGATTTGGATCAGCACAGGCTTGGAGGGCCAAAGGGCCTGTTCCTGGGCTGTAAATTTTCTTTGTTCTTTGTTCTATACAAAGATAAGGGCTGGGCAGATTAGACATTTTACAATGTTAGTTAAAAAGCGCACACACAAATTTACACATCCTCAGGACATCCTAAAATGCCAATTACTAGTATTACTAGATTTCTGTCAACATTATGCAGATAAACATGTCACCTAATTTGTATGTTATAGGTCACATTAAGGATAATAAGAGAAATAGCCATTCACCTTTTGATGGATTTGTTCAAAGGATAAATGTTGATGAGGCTAATCAAGATAACTGCCCTGATCTGCGTGAAATGGTATCACAGGGTCTTTTAATCATCAGAACAAACAGATTTGGTGTCTCATCCAAAAGGCTGAATCTTCAACAATGCAGCACTCATTACTGCACTGAAGAGGTAGCCTAGATTATGTATTTATGTTGTGTGGGGCTGATCCAGAGACAGAAATACCATTACTGAAAGAAGTGGACTTGAACTACAGTCCCAGGAAAGGGAAAACTTCCTCACCCATGATTTATTTCGCGGAAAAACCACCCTCTTGCCTTGCCCCTCTCAGCTCATGTCATTTGGTCACATCCTGGCAAGGCAGTTTGTGCGGATTCCAAAGCTGCTGCCATTGCTGTTTGTAACTGGTAGTCATTTTATTTTTAAAAGGAGTGTTACTTAGTTGCCCCTTGATGCCTCCAGGCACAACTAACGCACACAAGTGCAGCAGACCTGCTCCTCAGCAAATAAACGCAAAATACTGTGAATGCTGGGAAACGTCAGCATGTCTGAGAGCATCTGTTGAGAAAGAAACAGAGTTACTGTCGTGAGTTTGATATGACTCCTGTTCAGAAGATTCATACCAGACTTGAAACATTAAGTTTCTTGCTCCACAGATGCTGCCAGACCTACCAAGTTTCTCCTCAACAAAACTGGTTTCACGTATCTATCAGAAACAGTACAAAAATTGGTCAAATCAGCACACACTGGTCATAACATAGTGGACCACAACTCTCCTTATTGCCTGAACCAAATGCTTTTTACTTTAGTGATGAAATTATTGGGGAGGAGTGGGGACACAGTCTGAGAATAGGTGATAAGCCATTTATGACAGAAACAGCAAAGACATTTTTCATGCAGTGACTAGTGAATCCTTGGAATCTCCACCTACGAAGGGTCAGTGAATCAACACAGAGAGCAAAAGA
Organism: Ginglymostoma cirratum; assembly: GCA_024137785.1. NCBI lineage: Eukaryota > Metazoa > Chordata > Chondrichthyes > Orectolobiformes > Ginglymostomatidae > Ginglymostoma > Ginglymostoma cirratum. The sequence goes on from JAHRHZ010000004.1 coordinate 4,856,214, forward strand.
ATTCTAAATATTAAACATATCAAGCAAAGTGAGGATAATGCAGGAAAATGGGTGTTAAAGGTAGGAAATCAGACATGATTCAATTGAACGGTGGAGGGGCCTTGAGAAACAGAATGGCGTCCTCTTGTTCCTGATTTTGCTATGCGAGAGTGACCATTGTTTGGCAAGTAGATCCACATTCCCAGAACTAAATCGGAAGGTCACAAAGTGACCATTCATTGTTATTTGAAATCTCAGTGATGTCGGTCAGATATTCTTCCATTAGAGGTAACTAAGAGTTAGGAGACCTTTACATTGATGGAATGTCAATAAAAATATCAGCACCATTTCCTTTACAGATTCCTTTTTGTTAAGTAGTCCCTCGTCAAGTCATTCAGATTTGAAAGTATAACAATCCCTGTCTGATTTCTATTGTAGGATTTCCTAAACTTCACTGGGGCGGCACAGTGGTTAGCATTGCTGCCTCACAGCACCAGGGACCCAGGTTCGATTCCAGCCTCGGGTGACTGTCTGTGTGGAGTTTGCACATTCTCCCCGTGTCTACGTGGGTTTCCTCCCACAATCCAAAGATGTGCAGGTTAGGTGGATTGGCCATGCTAAATTGGCCATAGTGTTCAGGGACATGTAGATTAGGTGGGTTACAAAGGATGGGTGTGGTTGGGATACTCCGAGGTTCGGTGTGGACTTGTTGGGCCGAAGGGCCTGTTTCCACATTGTAGGGATTCTAGTTCTAAATTCTAATTCAATGCACCTCAAGCCAGTCACCACTATTTGTGAGCACACCCACGTGCGTTCAGCTAGACATTTGTATTTGAAGTGACTGTTGAGGAACAGTAAAGATGATCCACCCTCATTGAAGAGAATTATTGAGCCCTTGTTCTTCACCTCTGTCCTTCCTGAATCTACAGTATTGATAGGCACTGGCATAAAGCAATCTGCATTCCACCTCAAAAATTTATCACTCTCATTTTCAGATCACCAATCCACTGAGCAATTTTGGTACATTATTCCAAATATTAAACATTCATGTCACTTTGATTCGCTTCAAACATCTATAAAATCTTCTTCAATATTAACATGAGGCACCTTGGGTACAGTGAGGGACGTACAAGGAGCCTTCTCTCTTCCCTGAAGGACTTTGCTCATGGTCAATTTGCAATATAAATGTTGCATTCAGGTCACGGAACAGCATTTGACTGTGTGATGGTAATTAGAATCCGTTATTTTCTCTAATCTTCATTAAGGACTGAATTATATTCAATAGGCAAACAGAGCCCCTCTGGATAAAATGACAGCCTGCAAACTTTGCTGCTTTAATTACACAGGAAATATTTCCTATTTTGGCAGCTCAAAAAATTTAATTCAGTATGACTTGCAAATTCTAAGTCACAAAAAAAGTGTGAAGCTTAAGCACCAAGATTTAAAAAAAAATATATTTGCACATATGGAAAAACAAATCAGGAAGAGGAATATGTCATGCAGCCCGTCAAGTCTGCTCTGCCATCCAATAAATTCATGGCTGATCTGATCATTACACATTCCCACCTGATAACCTTTAACCATCCTGGCTTAACAACAATTTATTCAACTCTAACCTAAAAATATTAGATGACGCTGCTTCTGCCATCTTTTAAGGCAAAGAATTCTAAAGATTTAGAACCTTTAGGAAAAAGAAATTCTCATTATCTCAGTCTTAAATGGCCAATCCTTTTTTGAAACGGCGTTCTCCAATTCTATATTCTCCCATAAGAGGAAACAGCTTTTCCACATGCACCTCATTATGACCCCTCAGGATCTTATTTGTTTCAACATGACTGTGCAAACTCCACGCATTCTCCCTGTGTCTGTGTGGGTTTCCTCCCACAGTCCAAAGATGTGCAGATTAGGTGGATTGGCAGTGCTAAATTGCCCATAGTATTCAGGGATGTGCAGGCTAGGTGGCTTAGCCATGGCAAATGTAAGAATACAGGGACTGGGTGGAGTTTGGGTGGGATGCTGTTCAGGTGGTCAGTGTGTATTCGATGGGCTGAATGGCCTACTTCCATACCGTAGCGATTTTAATGATGATGGGTTTTGACCTGAAACTTTGACTTTCTCTGCTCCTCGGATGCTGTCTGACCTCCTGCGCTTTTCCAGCTCCACTGTAGAGATTTTGATCCTATGAATCAAGTCACCTTATATTTACCAATATTCAATAAGTTATCAAATATCTTTGCATTGCCTGAAAAGGTCATCAACCTGAACCATTAACTGTTTCTCTTCACAGATACTGCCTAACCTAAGTGTACACTATTTTCTGCTTGTATAATCTGTGACTATTATCTCTAACACATGTTTTTACATTGCCTAGAGGCACAAGCTAATCAAAATACCTCAAAACTTTAAGTTCAATAATTTAGGATGAAGATTATTTAGTTTAATTCTAAAAAGAAAAAAGCTACTTCATTATATTTAACAGGTAACTTGTCTCAAATTGCCCAGAGTACAGAGGGAAAAAAAAAAAATCAACATGCTCCCTATGCCCGAAGTCCAGCTAGTTTGCAATATCTACTGAGGTCAATTACATCACTCTTTCATGTTTGGTTTTATGCTCACATCCATGAGTTTGTTTTCAAGAGAAACTGGTCATGGAGAAGGCAAAGCCAAGAACGATCTTCAGCCTTATGCTTCTTTATAACACTGTTTGACATATCAAGATGAAATATTATAATATGGTATTCAGAAATGTACCAGGTTCTAATCTTACAGCTATATTATTGAAAGGATATTCTATGAATTCCATACCAAATGCTAGTTGGTCTATGCCATATGCTTTTGTCCTGGTTTCTAACACTCACGTGCCAGACCCCAGGCCTCTTCAAGCCCCGAGTGCGTTTCTCTCTTCCCCTCTTTGCTCAACCCACACCAGGTACTTTTTACACTAAGTGAGAAGCCACCATCATGACATCATTAAAAGTTCGTTCCAGGGTCCCAAAGCCTTGACACAACAAGTCACCCCAACTGGCCCATGCCCCAGGTTTCCTGCAGGTAACCCAATGACTAAGAAAAACATATTTATACCCCATAATGAAATTAGACAACAGTAATCAGAATATAAAATGATACACCAATAACATGACAAAAAAAGTGTTACCATCCATTCAAAGTCTTGGTCAGACCAAATATAAATATTCTGAGCATTAGAAGGACATAGTGGCTGAGTGGACAATGCAGTGTAGGTTTCAGAGAGAGTGATAAGTGGACTCCAAGGAATAAATTAAGAGATGAGATGGCACAAGATGGGATTGTATTCGGCATCAGTGAGAGTGGGCCCTGTGTGCAACGGTGGATGAAGATAGCAGCGTGGGCTCAGGAAGTGGCAAGGCCCAACAAATGATGAAGGAGAAGGCTCTGGAGGTGACGGCAGCAATGCCAGGACAAGGCAGACACAGTTCCAGCCAAGTCCAAGGTTTCCCGGCGAGCGAGCAAGCAGCAGGTCCCAGGCTCAATTCCCTGGTCCAGACACGCAGGCCAAGCTGAGGCTCTAGGTCCATGGCTAGGCCTGGGTGCTTGACGATTTTGGTCCCACTTCAGGACCCTGCGGCATCAGTGGCGGCTGCATTGGAGAGGTTGGCCCAGCGTGAACTCATGGCGCTGGTAGAGTTGGAGGAGGTGAGATAGCAGAGAGTTGTGACTCTAGTTCCAGCGGCAGAGTGGCAAAGTGTGGCGGCAGCACTGTCCTTACTTTAGGAGCAGGGACTCGAGGCATCAGGATGGAGGAGCATGGATCCAGGCCCATAGCTGAGCCAGGAGCGGGAGCTGTTTCAAATACCACCTAACCTTATTGAAATAAGACTAGAAGATGAACTTTATCGCTTTATTTTTCTGACTTTATATTCTGTGCTTTGGTTTATTCTCTGCGTTTTAAGATGGTGCCAGGTAGTGGTGACACTAAACAACACTATATTTGTACAAAATACACATGACAATAAATCAAACCAAACCAAACCTGGAATTCAGCAGGTAAAGAAGTGCTTTCAAGATAAAGGGGAACAGATGTGGTACATTTTTAATAAATGAGAAGACGACGGTGAGGTTGTTGGTCAGTCAGCCTTACTGAATGGTGTGGACAGACTGTGCGGCCAAATAGCCTGCACCATGAACTGTTCAAAAGTGAGAAGTGTTAAAACATTGAGTCACACGTTAAAGTTGCATTATGTCTTTTGTATCCAAACTGAAAACTCAACACACAAGATGTTCCTTTAAATACTGACTGGTCTAAATTACATTCTAGGGCTGGATGTAATTGCGGAAGTATTGTGATTCTAAATATCACGACGAAAATGCAAGAATTGTTAATTAAGCACATACCTTTAAGCGTTCAATGGCCTCTTCACCACCCGGAGTTGACATTATTCTCTCTTGCAGGCTGGTCACTGACTGAATGCCTGCCTGGCTGCTCAGCGAAGACGAGGAAGGGGAAGCTGTCAGTGTACCCACGGGTGCTGTGGAGAAATGGCCAGGCCTTTGATTTCCTGAAGCTAGTTTGTACTTATGTTTACTGTTCTGTATCTCTTTCAAGTCTGAGTAAGAGGAGCAGCAGACCAAGGGAAAAGGAAGTGGAAGAGAAAAAACAAGGAGAGAAAAGAGGAAAGGAAAGACATAAGATCCACAAGACAGGGTTATGGAATGGGTATATACACTAGATGGTAGTTCTAAAACAGTGCATTCTGATTCTGATCAGCTTTACAATAAACAGAGCAAACAAGGTCCATGGATACGTAGTAAATACAAAAATGGTAAAATCCTCGTGCAATTTTTAACTATAACAACTTTGGAGGTACACGACAGAAACAAACTGCGTACAGGGTGTATTAAAGTATATAAATTCATAACATTTAAATACAATACTGTTCAAATTTCTAAACTTTTAACTCAATCATCATCCTTTGTGATGCTTCATTGAATCAAATTTTCTGACATGTCTCCATTTGCTGGTGAGCGATTTCATAAAAGATTTTATGAAAAGAATAGCTCATTTAGTAGTTTCTTTCAGTCATGTCCATAAAGTTATTCTAATGTAATGTCACACGAGGAATTTACAAGAATTCTATTACGAATATATAAAAAACATACATCTGAATTAATTTTACTATGATTCATGAACCTGCATATTCAATTTATCAGATTCTGTTCATTGAATATGCAGAGGTGAATCGAACGAGGTGCTGCCCATAATACCTGACCACTCATATTGTCATGTCCACAGAAGATAAACTCAAAGATGCATAGTGCTTTTATTTAGTTATTATTTAGCCCCTGTAAGACTTTAAAACCACCATCAGTGTAGCACCAACAATATAAAAAGTTAACAGATCTGGTCATATTACTGTCTGATGAAGTGATTGGCGAAGCAGTTGGCTAATGCAGATGACATTACACGTGCATATACACAGAGACCTCTCTTGTGCTCAAAGCTTACAGAAATATTGTGTGTTCAAAACTGCAAACACATTGGATTAAAATAGACAAGTGAACCAACAGAACTTTAGCATCACATCACCCTACAATGTTCACAAACATGGGAAATGCTTATTTGCGTGTTGTTTGGGCGAAGTTTGAAAAATGGCCTCCAAAAAGACCAACATAGCCACCGGTAGAGAAATTAAGTTCAGATCATTAATATTGCCTTAGTCATGGATTTATTCTCAGAAAACTAGTTTTGTCTGGCACCCTCCCTCTCCCTCAATTTGATGTGCAAGCGATGGCCTAACGGTATTATCACTGGACTGTTAATCCAGAGACCCAGATAATGTTCTGGGGACCCAGGTTTAAATCCTGCCACAGCAGATGCAGGAATTTGAATTCATAAAAATATGAAATTAAAGAGAAAAATAATAACCATTATACCATTGTTGATTGTCAGAAAAACCCATCTGCTTCACTAATGTCCATTAGGGAAGGAAACTGCCATCCTTATCTGGTCTGGCCTACGTGTGATCGTAGCTCATCATAGATCATAGAATCTCTACAGTGTGGAAACAGGCCCTTCGACCCAATGAGTCCACACTGACACTCAGAGCATCCCACCCAGACCCACTCCCCTAATCTACACGTCCCTGAACACTACGGGCAATTTAGCATGGCCAATCCACCTAGCCTGCACATCTTTGGACTGTGGGGGGAAACCAGAGCACCTGGAGGAAACCCGCACAGACACAGGGAGAATGTGCAAACTCCACACAGACAGCTGCCTGAGGGTGAAATTGAACCTGGGTCCCTGGCGCTGAGGCAGCAGTGCTAACCACTGAGCCACCGTGCCGCCCCAAGACTCCAGATCCACAGCAATGTGGTTGCCTCTTAATTGCCCTCTGGACAATTAGAGATGGGCAATAAAGCCTGGCCCAGCCAGTGATGCCCCCAGCCCATCAATACATAAATAAAAATTTGTATGTACAATATCTTTTACAAACACCAGTTCCACCGATCTCAACAACAGAAACGGAGGCATCACTGTCATATGCTAAGCAATTTGAAATTGGAGCTCCACTGAGGAAAAATGAAGACATTTACAAGTGGATGCCTATTATTTGGCACATATCAAGTGCTCCATCCTCAGCGACAAGCAGGGCTCTGTTCGCAAACAATTATAGCAACATACATTTGGGGTCTTGCAGTTGTGACTGATTTATATTATTTTAAGGAAGATTAAGTCAACATATTCAAATGATGCACCGTGTACAGTCAAAAAAGATCATAGTGTGATGTGATGCCATTCTTTTCTCAACCCAAAAAGTGAACTGTGTGAACTGCAGGAAGAACTTTAAAAACAAAATCTGGAGTGAGATGTTGGGGCTGCAGTTGGAAGCTGTGAAGGTGCTTCCCCCAAAAAGTGAACAAAGCAACCTAATATCCAGAGCAGATGCATACACTCATTTCCACAAACACACACAGAAAAGCAAGCTTGCAAGAGCACATGTCAGAACACATTCCCAGCCTACCCATTTACATATTTGCACAGAACACAGCACGGACACTCTCCAAAAACCTATCTGCAATACCCCCATAAGCGACACCACTGATCTGCTCATGCAAAGCCTGGACTGAAGCAAGAACAATTTAAAAGCAGAAGAGTTTTCTTTGGCAGGAGAATGAGAAAGTACCAACACACGTATACACACATTTGATTCCACTTCCAGAGTAATCATCAGTCATTGGTTCAACTGGAGGGATGCAGGAGGAGAACGAGAAGGGTCAAAGGTCATTCTGAAAACTCAGACATACTTGTTTCCAGTTGCATATCAGACTTGCAAAACATTTCACCAAAATTTAAATGGTTCGATATCCCATAAAAATTCTGGAGTTGTACAGATCTAGCCCAATAAAAAAACATTAAAAATCTTCCAAGATTCCAAAAAGACTTCCAAGAAATATTACATGGACCATTGTGTGATTCATATAGATCTCTTAGATTTTCACCCCTTTAAATGACATTAGATTTACACAAACACATTAGAGACATTTCCTTGATAAAGGGGATACTCAGGACTTAGATTTATATGGAATACGCACGCATTGGTAAGCGGATGCAGGAAATTAGCATTCCGCTCTTTCAACACTTCAAACTTCCCTACCATCATACAATCTTAACCAAAAACATCTTTAAGGAATAGGAATGAGAGGTATCTTTCTGTTCAAATTCCTTCACTCTCAAACTATATTACACAAAGTAGAAACCAGGGCTATTTGTGCATTGGATTCAAGGGATGGTTCTTTAGTGCCAGTGTTAAAAATTCACAAGCAAAGTTACAAGTCATTAATAAGGAAGGTTAAGGGTTTGATGGCTTTCATCACAAGTGGACTGAAGTGCTGGAGTAGCAAAGCCTTGCTTCAATTGCATAGAAACTTGGTCGACCACACCTGGAGTACAGTAAAAGGTACCTGGACCTGTATTCTCTAGAGTCCCAAAGAATTAAGGGTAATCTCTTCGAAACTGACAAATTACTTAAAAGGGTGGTCTGAGGGAAGATGTTTCCTCACAGGTTGGGAAGTCTAAACCAAAGGTCATAGCTTCAAAATAAGTGGGAAGCCACTTTAGGGACAAAAAGGAGGAGAATTTGTTTTTACTCACTGGATTGTAAATTTTTGGAAACCTCTACTCCAGAGGGCTATAAACATACTCCATGACTGAGTTTGTAAAGTAGAGATTGACAAATTTCTAAACACCAATGATGCAAAGTGGCATTGCAATACCATGAGAGGAAAAATACTGAAGTGGATAATCAACCCACCTTATCCTCATGGCTCCACAATTTGTTTGTCTCTGCAGTTAATCATTCAATTCCATTTGAAAGCCATGATTGAATCTACCTTCACTATACGATGATCAAGCTGCAGCTATATAACCCCACCTTGCACTCAGATTTGCACACACAGGTTTTCAGTGTTAGTTTTGTTAGGGATTTAATTTCACTAACTATTCACTAAGCAGTTGGTTTTCTTGAACTTCACGACAACCTGCCACGAAGCCTTAAAGGCTGAATTAAAAATCAAGTGCCACTGAAATGCTTTTGAGTCAGCACATCCTTTTCCCATACTGCTGAATATCCCCCTAGGCATCACAGACAGTGCCTATTCTAACACCACCTGCTTTGAGCTGCCTCTTTATAATCGCTGATATCGCTCATAGTTAGGGCCTTATTGAAGGCAGCTCATTTTAATCACCCTGTTCAGATGTGTTATGACACCTCTGGAACAGGTAGGAACCCAGGTTTTCTGGTTCAAAGATAGGGACACTACCTTAGTGCCGCACCAATTCCCTCTTATTGACTATACATGGGAAGCAAGAATTGTTGCCTTGGAGCAAGTGAAATTAAATACCCACAGAGGTCATACAATGCTATCCTCGCTGGGCATTTGATTTGTCCCCATTCCAGTTTGAAAATAATAGGCTGACTGGTTGAGTCTGCACAATGTCATTTGACTGCTCATAGGTTTACTGAAAAACTAAGTGTGGGCAGCAATTTTTTTTTAAAATTGCTATTGGCATTGCAGGAAGTAACATCTTAAAGCAGGTGCATGTTATGGAGAAAGTGTGCCACATAATTACTTTCTGATGTTAAAATAACCAAATTAAATACAAGCAGTGAATGAATTAATGCAGGAATGTTTAAACTCATGAACAATGTATTTGATATCATCTTCACTTTCTTGTCTACAACTACAACTTCCTTGGTACCAAATGTTCCAAACAAGCTGGACATTGAGAATTCTCAACCTGGAAATCAGGGTGGGGTTCCATTCAGGGACAGGGTGGATAGAAAATAGCTATTCAAGGGTCAATAGCAAGGGGGCATAAATTTAAGGTGAAAGCTAAGAGGTTTACAAGAGATTTAAGGAAAATGTTTTCACCCAGAGTGTGTTGGGAATCTGGAATGCACTGCCCGGGAAGGTAGTTGAAAGGCAACTTTGAAAAAGTAATTCGATGGGCACTTCAAATATCACAACATCCACAACTATGGACGAAGCGCTGAAAAGTGAAATTAGTGTAGATTTAGAGCAGCTTTCTGTTGGTTCAGACTCAACGGGTTGAAATGCCTCTTCTGTACCGTACGATATTAGGACATACACCCAAGCTCTATGACATCAAATTTATTTCCAGTAGGTCCCTTAATAAAACTGCAGTGAAACATGCCTCCATTTATTACAGCAATGTACCATACAGAATCACTGACGGGTATTCAACAAAAGGGAAGCAGGTTCATACTACAGTAATGAGTAGATTTAATCTAATTTTTGCCAATCGAGTTACTGTATAGCTCAATTTGTTTAGAAAAGCCCGTATCCAAAGTAACCATGCTGATTTTAGAAGGAAGAACTTTGTGGTCATGTTACGTGGTTACCTCTCCCTGCAAGATCTACATCAAAACTGGAAGTGGTGAGTACTCAGAAATGAGCTTGAAGATTTCAAGTTTGAATATATGCCCTAAAGCACTTGCACTTACAATTCTTTCCAGATGATGACGACAGACTGTTAGTGACAAGATTTATGCTAAGCAGACAAAAAAACAGTTAAAGAAATGTTTGAATTGCACTTTTCTTACTACGCGAAGGTGAAAATGAAAAATTATTTCCTGTGACTTTTTTTTAAAAAATTAAGGGTTATATTAAACCTGATCAGTGTTGCTATCACTTAGGATTACATTTGACCTCATTTAACTGTCATTGTCAGCCATACTCACATACAGAAAAGAAAATAGAAGATTACAAATGGATTATCCTTTAGATCCTACATAGCGAATTCTGAAAGAATTCCTGTACTAACATTGAGATTTAAAGACAACCTAGTGAAGAACGTACTGTTTGAATATACTTTCTTTTTCCCTCTGGATTATAACGAAGGTTTCAGTGTCCAAAACAATCCTCATGCCCAGAGCAGCAGATGCTCTTAAATTATGATGACTTCTTAAAAGGTTATACATAGTGTTAATCCACTTACTGTCTAAGATATCTCCCAGACCCTGAGAACACAACAAATCCTTCAATCTTGTGACTTCGTCCTTCAGTTCTCTGATCAATTTTGCATTCGGATCTTCATTAATCACTGCATTGCATTTAATCTGCTTTGCACGATCTGCATACCTAAAGGATAAAAATACCAATAATATAAACAATTACATCAGAAGAACATTAAATGAAAACAATGTAAATAGTGTTAAGATTTGCCAACCATTATGCCCTTGACCAACATACGAGTTTCACCAAATTTTTCTGCATTTGGAAAGGATTATGTGGTGAACATGAATCGATAAGTGGTGAAAGATTTACGATAATTAATTCTGTGGCTGAAGCTACAGCATATATCAATACTTCAAATTGCAAGGCTAGAGTAAAGCACAACCTGGAACAGCTTTAATAAAGTTTTATTCACATCATCACAGGCAAGCCAGCACTTATTGTCCATCTCTAAATGTCCTTAAGGGGAAGGAAAAGTGGCCTCGTTGAACCAGCATAGCCCGAACAGTGAAGATACTGTCACAGCGCTGCTTCTAGGGAACGCATTTTGGGTGTCTGATCCAGTGTCAGTGAAGGAATGGCAATATAGTTTCAAGTCAGGATGATGTGTCTCTTAGAGGAAACTTGGTGGTGCTCCCATATGTCTACTGCCCTGTCCTTCTTGGTGGTGGTGGTGGTCACATGTTAGGAAGGTGGCATCAAAGGAGCCCAAGTATTGCAGTGCATTTTGTAAATGATACAGACTGCTGTCATGGTGTGCCCAGAGTGGAAGGGAGCTCAAAATGGACACGCTGAAATTGTATCAGCACTGCATGAAAACATCTTATTGCTAAATTCTGAAAATTTAGAGTAGGATTGCATTTCAATTTGTAAAAGCCAAAGTTTAAATTAATTAATTTAAGCATCGAGACAGAAGTGCCACCTGCTAAAAGATTGCTTTCGGCAAGTTTGGTTTCTGAAGAATTCAAACCTGCTCCTGTAGAGAGCGGAATGAATTCATTTGTAGCAGAGTCACCACAAATACGAGATAACAAGCATGGGGCTGGATGAACACAGCAGGTCAAGCAGCCCTTCGGGTTTAGGCCCGAAACGTCAAGTTTTCCTGCTCCTATGATGCTGCTTGACCTGCTGTGTTCATCCAGCCCCATGCTTGTTATCTCGGATTCTCCAGCATCTGCAGTACCTTTTATCTCACCACAAATACAGCCTGCTAAATGTAGAACATAGAATAAATACCAGATGTTAAAAACAGATATACCTTAAAGTGCTGAGAGTTTCATCATAGTTTATGTCAGCTGGACTAAGAGCAGCAACCATTGCAGTACGTGAGTTTCCACCTGAGAGAAACAAGCCACAATCAAACATCTATAAACCCACACTTAAAATCAGTAACATTAACAGCACAGGTCACTGAATGCTTAAAAGTCTGCTAAACGAGAAACAAATCACAATACACTGGAATGCAAATCTAATTTCTCTCTTTATGCTCGCACACAAACTCAATGCTTTCTAACTAAGCGTGGCACGGTGGCTCAGTGATTAGCAATGCTGCCTGACAGCACCAAGGACGCGGGTTCAGTTCCACCCTCAGGTGACTGACTGTGTGGACTTTGCACATTCTCCCTGTGTCTGTGTGGGTTTCCTCCCACAATCCAAAGATGTGCGGGTTAGGTGGAATCGCCATGCTAAATTGTCCATAGTGTACAGGATATGCAGTCTAGGTGGAATAGCCATGGGAAATGCAGGGTTACAGGGACAGGGTAGAGGTTGGGGTGGGTCTAGGTGTGATGTTTGATGGGCCAAATGGTCTGCTACCACACTACAGGGATTCTACGATTGTATGATAGAACAAAGAAGCACAAACTCTTGGTCTGTTGTGTATGCATGACTTAGTTTTGTAAAATTTCATTCCATTTCATTTTATACGAAAAAAAAAGTCACCATACACACACACACACACACACACACACACACACACACACACACACACA
>JAHRHZ010000004.1:4873202-4908304 GCA_024137785.1 Ginglymostoma cirratum
TCAAGTTTTCCTGCTCCTATGATGCTGCTTGACCTGCTGTGTTCATCCAGCCCCATGCTTGTTATCTCAGACTCAGAATGCTACCCACTTGACAATAGCTCATGAAAGGGCAGGTGAAAAAAAAATCCATTAATGTTCAGAACATTTATCATTAACTAAGCAAAAAAACTTGATAATGTCATTTACACATTGGTCCTACAGGGATTAGAAAATCCCTAACAAAAAATCCATTTAGCAAATGAAGCAGCAACTTTACGGAGATCTAATTTACTAATTGAAGTGTTGGAATTTTGCTTTTTAGTTGGCGGGGAACAAATGGAAAGTCAAAAGGTATTTTAAGAGTTAAATTGTCAATTATTAAATGGAACCAAAAAAGCAATTCACACTGGAATCAGAAACAATAGCAAGTGGAAATAAAAGTCAGAACTGCAGATGTTGGAAATCTGAAACAGACACAAACTGCTGAAGAAACTCAGGTGCGGCAGCACCACAGAGAGAAAAATAGAGTTAACGCGTCAGGTCCAGTGAGCCTTTGTCAGAACTGATGACATATGATAAATTAAGTATACACTGATGAAGGGTCGCTGGGTTTGAAACATTAACTCGATTTTTCTCTCCACGGTGCTGCCGTACCTGCCGAGTTCCTCCAGCAATTTTGGCAAATGGAAATAAACTGTGAACCAAAAACAGTGAAAAGTTCAAGCACAAACAAAAGCAAAATACTGAGGATGCTGGAAATTGCAATTAAATCAGAAATTACGGGAGAAACTCAGTAAGGCTAGCTGCACTTGGTGGAGACAGAAACAAGGATAAAGTCGAGTCCAAAGTATTTCTTCTCCTGGGGAAAAAAAACAGTCATTTTGGACGAGAGAATTAACCATGTTTCTCCCTCCACAGATGCCCTAAGACCTGCTGAGTTTTCACAGCAATTTCTGCTTTGTTTAAAGTGAAGTGTTCCTTCTTCAGAAGGAATCACCAGCTTTATACCTTCTCTGTGCAAAGATCTGTTTCCACGTCATGTTTTTTCTGGGTAAAAACTATGGTGAAAACGGCATGGGACCTGCTGCTGGTCTCATTCATATTAGTAGCTGCCACAGTTCTGAAATTAAAAACATGATTATGTTTTACAGGTCATAAATTCAGAGCCAAAAATAATCCTTTGCCCATTATTCATACTGCATAATACACAGGACATGAAATTTGCTTCCTCCAATAACATCCCCAATATGTAGAACATGACAGCTGGTTTATTTATTCCTCCAATGAATATATTGCTTTTTGCTTAATTCCTACTCATTTCCTCCTGTCCCATTTTCCATGTACTCTGCTGCCCTTCACACTGATAATGCACTGACTATTGAACAATAATTGAGTTACCTGATAACCTTAATACTAGATTGCAGAAGATTAAATTACCAGTGCATTTGTAAAATAAAGTCTGGGTACTATAACCAGAGAAACACTTACACAAAAATCTTGATTCCCATGAGCATTCAAGAGGCACAGCCCAAAGAACTGCAGATGATATTTGGCAACAGCCTCTCACTTTGATGTATTCTATGTAGCGTGAAACTAATGAAGCATATATGCTCAAAATCAATGAATAGCTAAATTATGAATAAACCAAAAAGTTAGGAAATATTGATGCAAATCTCAATACAAATTATTATTTTGGTCTCAAGTTTCAACAAATGCTGAAGCAGCAGGCCTGCCCTGATTGTCATGACAAAGCAATGAGATAATTTTTATCATAACAGTACGTTTGGCTTTTTAAATTCAATGGGGTGGTTGGCTTAGTTAGGAACACCGGCCAGTCAGCTCCTCAAGGATGATCAATTGGACAGTGGCCGACCTGCTATCTCAATCCATTTTCCTACCCTGTAACCGTCAACACTCCACGATATCTTCAATATCCAAAAAATTATTAATCTTAGTTGGCTATAATGGTGAATGCGCATGGGTCTCATTCTCACTTAGACTTGGAACCTGCCTCTTTCTCCAGCCCCCGAGAGTGGTCGGTACTGGTAAACCACTGAGAAAAATAACCATCAAGTAAACCCAAAAAAAAAGGCTCAGGGTGAATATTGCCAGATAATGAGGGTTTAGGCAAAACACGAGACAATAATAAATTCAACATACAGAACGGAAGAGCTCAGCTACACAGCTGTAACTTGGGAGTTTTCAAAAAGGGAATGGCAAAAGGTAGCAAGTGCACAAATCAACCAGAATCTGATTCAGCACATGATGTCCAACCTGGCTTTGTTCCCTGCATCCATGAGATCTGCAATGTCTGTATAAGACGTTACAGCCAACTTGGAAAGATCTTCTACGTAGGGTCCCAGCAGTGGGTGCTCTCTGACACGGAGATTTCCTTTGGTCTTGGGATTTAGCAGATCTCGAACCCTTTCACAATAAATTTCCATGTAACTGACCTGCATCCAACAACCAGGAAAACACGATTAGGTTTCAACAAGAGCTAGCAACACAGAAATATGAGAAAGTGTGTCAATGTGAAGCCAGTCTTATCTTTCGTGCATATAAATGAAAAGAAAGGAACAATGTTTCAGCAAAGCATATTGTTTGGAACAATGCAAACCCATTTTAATATTCCATTACAGACATGCAGTTTGAAACTTTTTGTTTAGTCTTGCTAACATAAACACTAATTGAATATAGCACAGGAAAAAAATGTCAAACATTACATTTAAGTGAGGACTTAAATCAGACACCCAAGTTGGTTTAATACACTAGTCAATTGCTGGAATTAAAGACTTAATCTCTTTTCCATTGAAGTATCTGAGTATTCCACCACTTAAAACATCCTGAAAATTACACCACTTAGATATCATAAATAGTCTAAATTATAGAATTATTTGCATTTCCTGATTGCTGTTTGTGTAGCACATTTTCAAATAAAAGCACACAATGCAATTAATAGTTCTACCACTCGATTTCATCGTTGTTTTTGGAAAATGGGGTGGAGAGAGGTGTTAAATAGGGGCCAAAGAGCATAATTGATAGCAATTTTAATTATAATTATGTATTTCAAACTCTGGGTTCTTGCAAATCCGAGAAAAGTACATACCTCTGTTAAGGAAGGCAGAAATGCCTTCAAAACCACTTTAGATTCAAGCACCACAAATATTATTGAATGGAAATGATGTGATATAAAAGGAAATTGATTAATCAATGACTCTACAATTCCAAACATTTTGTGTAAAAAACTGCTTCATGTTCCATTTGTAAGTGAATTACTATTTTGGAGAGCTAATTTTTAAGACTATGGTGAAAATTCATAAATTGCAGGTACGTAGCATCAACACCACTTCAAGGTTAAAAATAATCCACCAACTCATAACACATGAGAGATGTAATTTGAATTTCAGAGTATCTTTAACACAGCCAAGTCAGACTACGAGCATTCAGCTTATTTGAGACCTTTGCCATATGTCATTTTAATCTCCTCTTGGGTTGAGGTCAGATCCAAAATTTCCACAGTGCAAAGTCTGGTGGCAAACTCAATGAACAGATGATTCTGGTTTCATTATTCATGGTCTTATTGTGATATTTCATTAATTAACAGGCGGGTTTAGGACTAAGAACACTATTGAATAAAGATGAGTTTTGATTTGTGACTAACTTCTTGCTACAGAAGTACACAAACGAGCGAGCAATTTGGCCAATTTAAAGATCTCATGCACATAAGCAAAATGCAGATCAGTTCCATGTCAGAAAACTTCACATAAAATGTATTTGTGGGTAAAAAATCCTACAAATATTTGAAAATGTTATTTGCACCATAAAGTCATAGATACATGGAGTCATACAACACGGAAATGGACCCTTCGGTCCAACTAGTCCATGCCGAACATAATCCTAAACTAAACCAGTCCCACCTACCAGCTCCTGGCCCATATCCCTCGAAACCTTTGCTATTCATGTACTTATCCAAATGTCTTTCTGAAAGTTGTAATTGTGCCCACATCCAGCACTTCCTCAGGAAGTTCATTCCACACACAAACCACCCTTTGTGTTTAAAAAAAAAATGCCTCTCATGTTCTTTTTTAAAATCTCTCTCCTCTCACCTTAAAAATGTGCCAATTCTTGTCTTTTCCACACCCCCCCCCAACCGAGATGGAGAATTTCGAGTCTTAATCGTTTGTAAAAATCTGTTGTATTTTATAGCAGATTAATTCAATTGAACAAAGTCTTAATCAGTTGTAATTTTTTAAAAACTTCTTTCAACGAAAGAAAAAGGATATTGTACAGCCCAGGAACAGAGGAAACGTTATCAGGCTAAACAACAGCTCCAAGACAATAAGAAACAGGGGAAAAACCTCAAGCACAGGTTTCTCAGATCTAAAATGCTGGGTTCTAAACCAGGAGTCATACCCCGTGACGTGTAACTTTTGCAACAGTTCTTACCTCCACAGAATATGACACATCAGAATTACTGTTGTCATTTATCTTTTCAAAGAGCTCTTCACAAAGCTGCAAGAGGAACAAATTACAGTTTAAGGTTTACCAGAAGCCACTGATCAAGTTCAATCTCTTCCCGCAAAAGGAGTGAAAATACTATTTGGGCAGTCATCCCGAGGCAAGTAGGGTTTCCCCATTAAAACATCTTTTATCTTGAAGCCTTAGGTGGCTATTAGTTTCAAATTCATTCAGAATCTGTTGATACTTTTGTATTACGTACACTGCATCTTGACATCTTTCTTTATCCCTCTTGCATTTGACCACCACAGCCTTACTGAATTTTGCTGCAGTGAAATCTCATTTTAAAGTCACTTATTTGATAGATTATAAATAATAGTTTCAAAAACCTGGACTACAGGATCAATGACTATTCTATTTCAAACCTGAGGAATGCTGGGCAGCCCTGTTTGTATTTTGGAAAGCAACAACAGAAAATAGGCTTCGCAGTCTACGAAAGGGCTGACAACCACAACCGTCAGTGGAGTTATTACTCACCAGCTCTGCTACAAAGCAGTCAAAGGACAGGGTGGATAAAAACTATTTTAAAAAAAGTATTTATGTACCAATATAGAGACAACATACTGTAGAGCTGGGGGAACAGAGCAGGTCAGGCAGCATCAGAGGAGCAGGAGAGCTGACGTTTCGGGTCGGGACCCTTCTTCAGAAAACGGGGAGTGGGAGGGAGCTCCAAAATAAATAGAGAAAGGAGGGCTGGGGCTGGGGAAGGTAGGTGGGATGGTGATAGGTAAGACAGAAGATGGACGGGTTGTGTCAGGTCAAGGAGACTCTCTGCGACTCCCTTGTCCGCTCCACACTCCCCACTAGCCCCACCGCCCCCCGGCACCTTTCCCTGCAACTGCAGGAAGTGCTACACCTATCCTTACACCACCCCCTCATCTCCATCAAAGGCAAAAAAAAACAAACCTTCGACATCAGAGATGGGTTCACTTGCACATCTGTCAACTTGGTCTACTGCATCCGCTGCACCCGACGTGGCCTCCTCCGCATCAGTGAGACCAAGCGGAGGCTCGGAGACTGTTTTGTAGAACATCTGTGCTCTGTACGTGACAAACACCACCACCACTCTCTGGTCGTGAAACATTTTAACTCCCCCTCCCACTCACTGGGTGACATGTCCATCCTGGGCCTCCTCCAGTGTCACAATGACGCCACCCAGAACCCAGAGGAGCAGCTCCTTATACTTTGCCTTGGGAGCCAATAACCCGATAGCCTGAATGTGGAATTCACCAGTTTTAAAATCTCCCCACCCTGGCCTCATCGCATGACCAAACATCCTTTGCAACCCCGCCTCCTTGACCTGTCCGTCCAACTTCTTTCTCACTATCCAATCCTCCCACCTCACTGACCAATCCCCACCACTCCCTACCTGCACTCACCTAGCACCATCCCACCTACTTTCCCCAGCCCCCACACCTTCCTCTCTCTTTATTTCTGAGTTCCCCTCCCCATCCCCATTTCTGAAGAAGGGTCCTGACCCAAAACGTCAGCTTTCCTGCTCCTCTGATGCCTACTGGCCTGCTGTGTTCCTCCATATCCATACTGTGTCATCTCTGACTCCAATATCTGCAGTTCTTGCTATCTCAGTTATTTATGTACCAATTTGTTTACAGAACGGGGGTGTCCCTAGCTAAGGCAGCATTTATTTCCCACCCCCAGTTTCCCCTGAGAAGGTGCTGGTGAGCTGCCCTCTTGAACTGCTGCAGTCCTTTTGGTACAGGTACATCCACAATGCCGTTCGGGAGGGACGGAGTTCCTGCACTTTGACCCAGTGATACTGAAGGAATAGCAACATATTTCCTAGTCAGGATGGGGAGTGGTTTGGAGAGGAACTTGGGAACACCGCCACCACCAGCACCCAAGTATCTGCTGCCCTTGTCCTTCTAGACGGAAGTGGTCATGGATTTGGAAGGAGCCATTGAAGCAGCTTTGGAAAATTGTAGCTGGTACACACTACTGCCACTGACTGTCAGTAGTGGACAGAAGTGGGTGTTTGTGGATGTGGTTCCAAATCAAGCAGGCTGCTTCTGAAGTGTTACTGGAGCTGCACTCATCCAGACAAGTGGGAAGTATTCCATCACATTCCTGACTTGTGCCTTGTAGATGGTGCACAGGCTTTGGGGAAATCAGGTGGTGAATTACTCATTTCAGGATTCCTAGCCTTGCTCTTGTAGCAATACAGCGAGTCCAGTTCAGTTTCTGGTCAATAGCAGTCACCATGATGTTAACAGTGGGGATACAGCAATTCTTACCGACTTAGAAAAAGGTGAGGGACTTTAGGGGGCTCATTAAACAAAATAAGAAGCAACTTATCAACAGAATGTTTAGTTGCATCTTGATGAATTAAAATTGAACTTCACCTGCGGGATAATCCCTTGATGGTCTTTATCTTGCTTTCCCATCATGGTATAGGACTTCCCTGCCCCAGTTTGACCGTATGCGAAAATGCATACATTGTAACCCTCAAACGAATGCTGCAGCATTTCTTTACCAATGTCATTGTAGACTTGATGTTGAGAAGCAAAGGCTGGATCTTCAGCCTGAAAAGTGAAAAGGAAGAGATTCAGGTTACACTTGATTCAGTGGAGAAGATGACAAAGACAAAAATAAACACATTTATCCTAAAGACAACTAAAAGAACAACACAGCTGCTGAGACTGTTCCCCTGTATGCAAGGAAACTGGAATCCTACAGTGCAAATGTCAGTAGAATGATGGTGACATGGGAGTGAATACAAATTGTCTGGATCATTAGCCCAGACCTCCAGATTACCAGTCTCTATCACAGGGCTTCCCAAAACGGGGCTTGGGGCATCAACTGGGGTGATGCTGAAATTTTGGGATTCAGCGCTCTGAGGCAGTAGTGCCCATTCCCCGTCTCCAGCACTCGGAGGAATTCTCTTCCCTCCTCCACCGTTAGCCAAGATTTTCAGGCCTCAAACAGGGTTAACAGCAGAAAAACGTTTGAGAAGCACGATACTATCACACCCTTGAGATGGCCTATTCAAATATCAATGGATTGTAACTGGTAAAAGGAGAAGGGAGGCAATAAATTGAAAAGAGAAGGATCCAGGAAGTCATAGCCCCTGCAAGGGCACAGCACCTGCAGTAGGCCTGGGAAAAGTATGTGAGTTCTACATGAAACACCATTAGCAAAGTATCTATCAATCACACTGCAACCAATTGCATTGCATATTGTAACTTTTATTCAAAGGAATAAAATTCTCATGAGCCCTAATAATGTTAAGAACCTGTTGGGTTTTGTTCCAATTGTTCAATCATAACGCAAGGTTCATTTTATTGGCTAGAATTTAAATGTTGCTAAAAAAAAGGCACCTTTCGTCAAGGTTGTGTGTCTTGCACTCATCAGAACAATTTGCAAGAGTAAAGGGAGAACAATAACATTTTGATCATATATTTGAAGAGCACACTCATGGTTTGTCAAGTACATTCTGACTAGTACATCTGCCATCTTACATCTACCTGCCAATCAGCACTCTCGTCTTATACAGTATGAAAATATTGTCCCCTTTAGTGTTTCTTACAAATTGTTCTGATAAATGCAAGACAAAGTTTCAACAAAATGTTTCTTCCTCCAGTAATACTCTTGTTCACCTTTAAGGTGGAGAGAGGGGTGAAGTAGAGAGAGAAAGAAGGGAAGAGATTGTCTTTTGTGTTTCCAGAAGGCAATGAAGGATGGAGCACTACCTAACATCAAATCAGATTTGTCATCCGTGACTGTAATCCACTTTGTTTTAATGACTTGTACTGGAAATCACAAATAACCTATTCAGTGTTTGTATAAAATAGGCTGCCACTATTGCATTAACTGCTTCAGAGTCAATGATGTTACACTCTTATTGAAACCACATCTGAAACCAAATTATTTGATGCAGCAGAGTCCAGCTCTCCAATCAGCAGTCTTGCAACATGAATGTACTTAATTTCTTCCCACTGCCCTTTGCTCCAACTAAGAGTACGTGTGAAGGTTATTTTGGCCCAAGACTTATCAATGTTTTCCTGACTGATAAGGGGATCAAAGATTACGGGGAGAAGACCTGAGAATGGGGTTGAGAAACACATCAACCATAATCGAATGCCAGAGCCAACTCGATGGGCCAAATGGTCTAATTCTGCTTCTATATCTTATGGTATTAAGACAACCACCTGGGAGGAATGGAAACATTGAAATCGGGACAGTTTTGCACATGAACAAACTCACCCAGAGTTCAGCAGGAGGAGGAGCAAGTGAAAAGATAAGGAGAGATTCTAATTTGTATAACACCATCACTGGAGCAGGCTTTTTAAAAAAGCCAGAGAAGGGTTGTGGTGGGAAGGAAAGGGAAGAGACTCACCCATGTTAACCTACATAATGAGGCACTGAGATATACTGTACGTTGTTTCAGGTATCAGGGATGTCATTTAAGTATGAAACAAAAACAAAGTGCTGGAAAAGCTCAGCGAGTCTGGCAGCATCTGCGAGAGAGAAACCGAGCTAACATTTCAACTCCAGTAACTTCGGGTTCTGAAGAAGGGTCACTGGCTCCAAAATATTAACTTAGTTTCTCTCTCCACAGATGCTACCGGACCTCCTGAGTTTCTCCAGCAATTTCTGGTTTTGTTTCAGATTTCCAGCATCCATAGTTCATTGCAGTGCAAGAATCACGCATTAAAGGTCTTGGTACAAAGGTATCTTTATTGCAAAATTACCGATTGATACAAGACTCTTACCGAGGTATGTGACCAATAGGAGTAATCAAAGCTGAAGGTCTTTGGTGATTCCTTTGGATTCTTCGGGTTTATAATACCTAAAGGAAGAGGAACAAAGAGATATCAGTGACTCATTCTGCAGCCTTCACTTGAGAACAAAGCTATGAAATGCAGAAAACCAGTGGAGATCTGGATACGTTATCACACGCTCCTAGTCCTGACTATCACCTTCAAGGCACAAGTTCAAGAGTGTGATATGGAACATTCCCCATTTGCCTGGATGAGTCCAGCCCCAACACCACTCAAGCAGCCAGACATGATCCAAGAAAAAAGCAGCCAATTTAATCAGCACCCTATTTCCAAGGTCAAAATGATTATTCCCTCTACCACTGACGCACAGTGACAGCAGTGTGTACCATGAACAGGATGGACTTCAGTAACTGACAAGAGTATCTTCCAAACTTGCAACCTCTACCACCGAGATGGCCAGCAGATGCAGGGAACACCGCCACAAAAGATCTTGCCCAAGTTAAGCAGCATTATGGTTGGGAAATGTATTACTGTCCCTTCCTGAAACTCCCCAGCTTTCTCAACTTTGCCAACGATGTTTAGAGCTTGTGAACAAATTAAAAGTCACTCCTGTATCACAGTTGTGGGTGAATTGATTCCATATGAACATGCAAATTCCAAAAATAGCATGGGAACTGCCTGGTTAAATTTCATCGCAAATTACTTCACATCCGCAGTCCCCTCAATGAACGAAAATTATGGCTCACTGGGGACAACATTCAGAAAAGCCCAAGATGGAAAACAGTGATGGGGACATTTGGAACTGGGGAAGAATATCATAACATACTGGAAGAAGAAACTTACTATAGTATAAACAACAATATTTTATTGGCCAAATCTGATAGTTTCCCAGAATATTCTAATGCATCTAACGCAAATAACTTGGGAATAATTCAGCAACTAAGTTGCTTTAATAGAAAAGGTTCCCAACACTAAGCACGATTAAACTTAAAAACTGAACGCCATCCTTAAAATATGTTTCAGACCTACAATTCATCATTAATCCTCGTGAGGGACCGCATTTGCCTTTTGGGGCTTTAGGAGGTCTCAAAAGTATCTTTCCGTTCGTTGGGGTAGGATGTGGGTTTCCCCCTGCCGTTTTGTTTTTCAGTTCCAGAAGGTAAGAAAGAACTCCAGAGTTAATACGCAAAGGGTCAGACTCTATGACTATACAAAGGAGCTAAGCAACATTGACAATTCATGAGGCTCATTATTCACTTCACTGAGTCTCATTGACCTTGTTTAAGATGTTGGATGTTCTGCCACAAAAGGATAAATTTGGGCTTACATTACCTGCCTTTAAAACAGTATGAGTTACAATTTCAGATTTTACAACATTTGTTTATTTCCCTTTGTCAGCTTCTATATGCAATTATGTGCTTTAAGGTGCTGCAAGGATTAGATCATGATGCCAATTCACACAAATTGTTTCACGTCTACTGGAATTTAACTTATTTTCCTAATCAACCTGTTCAGAGGTGTCACTACACACCTCTGCAGAAGGTGGGACTTAAACCCAGGTCTCTCAGTTCAGAGATAGGAACACTAACACTGCACCACAAGAGTCCCCATAATGAACACAAATTGTTTCACATCCAGTGATGTTCAGATGGTCAAGGGGTGATTTAATTGTTTGAAGTAATAAGGGGGCTCAATGAAGCTCAAACAAACTATTTCCACTCCTGGGAAAATTCGGAAAAAGGGGTCATAATCCTAAAATTGAAGCTACCTCTTAAGAAGATGGGAGACCATTTCCCCTACAATGAAAATTCATAGCCCTCACCCTACAAAAGTAAATAGACACTTGAATTTATCAAAGTGGAGATCAACAGATCCTGGTTAGGGCGCAACATCAAAGGATATTAAGGAAAGGCAGGCAATAAGTCGAACAAAACCGTAGAACCTGCTGGAAGGACTGAATCTCATCCTCCCTCTCTTCTGAATTTGATACAGTAATGGAACCAAGGCATCAATTGGACTTGCAGGTGAATTGAACGGAGGAAGTAGGTATTGAAATTAACAAATTACCAGTGTGCCTAATGATCTTTCAAAAAGAAAAAAGAACACATTCCAGAATAGAGACTACTTATTGATGGTCATCAAAACAAAAAAACAGCAGAATTGAAATGTAATAGCCAAGCTCTGGAGACAGTGTCTTTGGAGATCAACTAGTCCACAAGATCTAAACCTCTCCTCCAAGAGTACATCAAGAACAGTATTAGGGAAGCTTGAAGATGATGAAGCAACACCATGAATGATAATGAGTCTTGTGAATGGTGGACAAGCACCAGCTGTCACATTTGAGCCCGGCTTATAAGATAGTGAGGAGAAGAATATTCAGTTCACAGCAGAGAGGTTACAGCCTTTTACTCGATGAGCAATTTGGAAATGTGAATTCAAATTCCAGCATTGGCAGCTGCTGAATTCAAATTCAATTAATTAAATAAAATCTGGAATAACCAAGCTAGCATCAGTAATTGTGATGAGCTAACAACCAGATTGTTGTAAAAATCCTTATGTTTCAAACATTTAAAAAAAGTAAAACCAAACTAATATTGAAAAAACCAGAGAAAACTATTTCCAGGAGCAAGATGTTTTAAAAGTATTACTGCAAGTTATCTTGTGTACTGTAGAGATTTTTTTCGCATCTCTCCACACAACCATTTAGAATCATAGAATCCCTACAATGCAGCAAGAGGCCATTCAGCCCATCAGGTCTGCAAGAACCCTCCAAACAGCATCCTACCCAGACCCACGCCCCCAACACCACATTCCCCATGGCTAATCCACTACTCTGCACTTCCATGGACACTACGGACAATTTAGTATGGCCAATTCACCTAACCCACACATTTGGACTGTGGGAGGAAGCCGGAGCACCCAGTGAAAACCCACACAGTCACTGGGAGAATGTGCAAATTCCAAACAGTTTTGCAATATTTAGAAAATACAATTTGGATAACAATCCAAACATAAGCCAACAATATTACACCACTACTGAAATAACAAAGATGAAGACCTATGCATAATTTTCCAAGTATGTAAACTACAGTTTGGTTATTACGAAGTGTATTTTTAAAAGAGAGAGTTGAAATCTCAGGCAAAACACAGTCCAGCTACATCCTGATTGGATCAAGACAAAATGTTTTCCTTTAATCCATATTCTTCTAATCCTTTAATATTTGAAAGCGTCCAAATTGAACAAAATCCTTCGTTTCCCTTCGCTGGTGAGGTCTCGGCTCTCGGAGTGATGACAGTAAATGAATGGATAAATTATCAGCACTGTCAATTTTCAAATATTACCATTTGCCTCATACAATAAAGGGTCAAGGCTTGTTAAGATTATCCATTTGAAACTATAGGGTGAGCACATGAAAAATGAAGTGCCCAGGCTCAATGCCCACCTTCTAATGAGTCTATGGCCACTTGCACCCGCTGCAAAAATGGAAGTCTCTTACTCTGGAGATCACATCCCTCATCACTGAATGGGAGCAAAGCCAATTGACTGTCAGATTAGTAGGAAATGAAGGCAAAACTTCGCATTGGCAAGATGTCATTTAGAACTAAATTTTTTTAAGCTACAGAAAATTATCAACATAATATTTAAAGCCTGAGGTTAAATGAGTATTATCCATTAAATATTTTCCAGTTCATGTATAGAATGATTAGTCTGGGGCAACTGTGAGAACACACTGAAGATTCAAGTCAATCCAGGCTATAATCCCTCCTTAAGATTCTATAAATGAAAGCGATCAATTTTTTTTCTTGCACAGATGCTGTCATGTGACAAAAGCATACCCAATGTCAGAATGTAATTCCACGAAGGCGTCTCATTCATGAAAATTGGAACTAACAACTGAACGATACAGCATCCTCATTCCAAATACCGAAATGAATACCAACACTTGCACAGCATTCATAACTTAAAAGGCCATCCTCCAGAAATAGAAACAGTTGTCAGTGGTTCTGTCAATTAAAGTAATTCCCTTGTGCAACTATTTGCCTCCAACGATAATGTATTCAGTAAAGACAGACGCAGGAGATCAACATTTTCCATGCGCTGGTTTGCGTTTTACAACAAATTTTAGTTAGCTGCAATAGTTACTGCGAACAGGACTTTCATTTTAGATGATCCACTTTTGACAAAAAAAAAATTGCTCTCCTCGATTGCAGAGTGAACTTTGATAAATGTAGAGAGGTTAGTAGTTTAATTAATTGACTGGGTAACTACCCAGAGACTGGGTAGCGCTCACTGGAGTGAAGAAGGATGAGAGGTGACTTGATAGAGTGGATAGCCAGAGACTTTTTCCCCAGGGCGGAAATGGCTATCACGAGGAGGCATAATTTTAAAGGTGATTGGAGGAAGGTATAGGGGAGATGGCAGAGATAGGCTCTTTGCACAGAGTGGTGGGTGCGTGGAATGCACTACCGGCGGTGGTAGTAGAGTCAGATACATGAGGAAAATTTAAGCAACTCTTGGATAGGCACACGTATGATAGTAAAATGAAGGGCATGCAGGGTAGATTGATCTTAGTAGGATAATAGGTCGGCACAACATCGTGGGCCAAACGGCCTGTACTGTTCTATGTTCTACATATAGAGGGGGAGCACAGATAGGACTGCTGTAGGTAAGAAGCTACAGGATTGAGTCCTTAATAAACTCAAAGAAAAATATCTTTGTTTCTCTCACTGATCGGATTGGACCTGATTTGACA
Organism: Ginglymostoma cirratum; assembly: GCA_024137785.1. NCBI lineage: Eukaryota > Metazoa > Chordata > Chondrichthyes > Orectolobiformes > Ginglymostomatidae > Ginglymostoma > Ginglymostoma cirratum. The sequence goes on from JAHRHZ010000004.1 coordinate 4,887,193, forward strand.
CTACAGAGGACAGTTGGCTAACGCTGAAGATTAGAACCTTTCTCCCACAGACAAAGTTGGAATTGGAGTCAGATTTCAGCTATTCTTCTGAAATCTAAATGTAAAGTGTCAGGATATGATTTCCCACCAACGCAATGTGAAGCTGTTCTTTATATTTAATGGAAAAAAATTAACCAGATGTTAACTACACTAACTGGTTACGTCCTTAAAGGAAAACTGGGTGCAGATTTCGTACTCAGACATTAAGAACTGCCAATGCTAGAGTCAGAGATAACACAGTGCGGAGCCAGAGGTACACAGCAGACCAGGCAGCATCAAAGCTGGAAAGTTGATGTTTCAGGTCGGGAGCCTTCTTCAGAAATGGTACTGTCACTTACTACTAGAAACAGGATCTGGTGGAAAGTATTCCTCGAGCTACACACTTAAGATTTGGTCACTCAGCAACATTTGGATAATCTATTAAAACTTAAGATAGCTTTGACTATTGTTGGGAAACAAAAGGCATTTTATCAAAGCTTTTCATCTTGCACACATTGGGACAATTCAAGAATTCTAATTCAAGGGAAAGCTAACATTAATTCTGAATGAGAGGAGAGCACTGACTGGTGGAGGTATTGCCATGGAGAATGCATCAATTAATGATGGTTGACAGTTAACAACCAGGCCTTGTTTAATTTTTAAATCAGATAGTTTGACTCTGGTGGGTCAGGACATTACTGAGCTGAGCACCTGGGTACAGGTGTCACCTATTTCATGGAATTGAAACAGGTGCGGCCTGTACTGTCCATTTCTAAATATTGATATGATCATTCCTTTTAATATGAACTCCAGAAGTGCACTCCATAACCCCTCAACTGCTCAGTATTAAAATCAAAATCAAACAGGTTTCTGCTGTCCATCCAAAGTCCCTTCTTTTTAATCTTCTAACTGGCCGTACAACTACTGGCAACAGCACAGTTCTAACTACTCTGTCCCATTCCATCGTGACTTTAAACATCTCTTCAAGCATATCTCACCGTGGAATTGGTTTTGTGGCGACAATAAGTTCCCCAGTATTTCCTCAACTGGTTTTCCACATATCAAGTATCATTCTAATGAATTTGCACCATCCCCTCAGGAGGTTGAAGGGAGATGGTGGTATAATTGTAATGCCATTGAACTAGTAATTCCAGGTTAATGCTCTGGAAACACGGGTTCAAATCCACCTTAGCAACTACTAATTAAATTCAATTATTAAGACATCGGGAATGAAAGTTAGTCTCATTACCTATGACTACGAAGCTGTTATTAGTTGTCGTAAAAATCTGTGCGGTTCATTTTAGAGAAGGAAAACTGCCATGTGTACCTGGTCTGGCCTACTTGCAACTCCTGACCCTCAGCAGTGTCTCTCAGCTACTCTCTGAAATGGCTTAGCACTATTCAGTTCAAAGACAATTTGAGTGGCACGGTGGCTCAATGGTTAGTACTGCTGCTTTAGTACCAGAGACCCTGGTTTGATTCCACCCTCGGGCAATTGTCCCTGTAGAGGTTGGATATTCTCCTCGTGCCTGCGTGGGTTTCCTCCGGATGGTCTGGTTTCAGTTTGAAGATGTGCAGGCTAGGTAGATCGGCCATGCTAAATTGCTCATAGTGTTCAGGGATGTGCAGTCTACGTGGGTTAGCCATGGGAAATACAGAGTTACAAGAATGGGGCAGGGGTTTGGGTTTAGGTGGGATGCTTTTCGGAGGGTCGGTGTGGACTTATTGGGCCAAATGATCTTCTTCCACACTGTGGAGATTCTATAATTGTGAATAGGCAACAGCTGGCAACAACCACTGTTTATTGCTCACCATCCATTTCCTGAAGTAGGAGTCAGTTCATTCATATTTCATAGTCAAACAAACTCCAGTCCACTCCCACTGCTTCTTGACCACTTCCTTTTACTGGGGAAAACCAGCCCTCATTTTTAAGCAACCTGCTCAGAAACATTATTACACATCACAGGAGCAGGTGGGACTTGAACTCAGGTCACCCGGTTCAGAGACAGGGACACTCCCACTGCACTACAATAGAACAAAAGAATCATCATAGGAATGTTAGTCTTCACTGCTCTGAGAATGCATGGGAGTATCAGGCTGGACTGAACAATTAAAGTTGGGTGGCCAACAGTTCGACAGAACATAAAGGCTTTACACAGTTCAAGCCATTAAAAATAACAATGATATTTAAGGTGAAGTCTGTTTTTCCATGGTGTACATTGAAACACATGAGTTTACTGGTGGACGGGGGCATGAGGGGTCTGGGAAGGACAGGGTAAGTGTTCGAAATTCCTAATTTCTGACTTTTGGCTTTGCAGCGACCATGACATGGAAACTGAGTACTCACTCAGTTAGTGCTCAGCATTGGAGACTCTGAAGAAATCTTTCTGAAGTACAGCTAAGACAGCTTCAACAGATCTTCAAATCCACACAGGAAGTAAAGGGAAAAATGCAAGAAATTATACAGGCCACCCTACCAAATCCCAGAGGCATTTCTGAAATGGCAACAGCAGGATTCCTGGAGAGTCCCCAAGATCACTGGATCCTTGGTCATGCTTCCAGTTTGGTCACAAACTTCCATAAGTGGCTCATTACCTCCATCTTCACTGGAGGTGAATAGTCTGAGGTGACAGGACCTGACAGAGAATTTCCAGGACGAATCCCCCATAGTCTTAATCAAAACAAGGAAGTGTGTCCAGAAATGGCTGTCCTTCAGGCAAGGCTTTAGCATAGAGAGTCTAGAGAATGGGAGGTGGATGAGAAAAAGTTTGAAGTACTTCTGAAATATCTTATATTTCAGAGTATTTGCTCCCAGCCCTTCAAATTTGGTGATACTGAAACCTCTGTACAATATATTTAAATAAAGGACTCATTTCTTGGTAACGCCGCATGCAAGAACTTACAGTATCCTTGGAATGCAAACACTTAGTACTTCAAAAAGACCACAAAACAGCTGCCAGATGCTAGCACAGCTTGTTTTGCAGTCCTCAATAAAAATAGACATTCTCTCTCCTTCTGACACAGGATCATTTCACACAGCATGTTGTCACTTTTCCTCAATATTAACTCGCAAAATTGCTTGGAATACTCTTATTTAAGGGGTGGCAACATTTTGTAAAAGTCATTCTGTCTACCAGAGTCAAATCTGCATGTATTTTACAAAATTTTCACAAAAAATATGTAGCAAACTATCCTACACTCACAGCATAAACTAAACCATCAAAGCATTTGAGGATAATGTCAGCCTTTTGAGAGATGGGCATTACAGTTGTTTTATCACTATATATTCAAACTGCAATAGTGTATTTTTGATAAAAATGTTTGACGTACTTGAGCTGCCGGTTAAGAAACATCTGCCTGTTAAAGTTGTGAACAAGAGGGATTCTGATATAATTGTGAAGAACCCAGGAAACAGTAAAAAAATTAATTGTAAAATTTCCCTAAGAGAAATACACAAATGTTGACAAATAAATAAATACCGTAGCTGCGTAATATACTATTTAACTTCCGAACAAACTCATGTGTAAATAGAAAACACCGAATTAGATCAAATAGTCATTTGGTGATACAGAACTGGAGTACTGCTTAAAAAAAGGCACATTTTATCAAAGCTTTCCAGCAGTCTTGTTTTTAAAGCAAACCCAATCCTCTTTTCATCTCAAATATCTCATTTCCCAGACCCAGAGCTGACAGAATCGATATTACACTGTTTAAAAAAAAATCTATGACAGTACAGGAACAGCAGGTGGCAAAATTACAGACGCACGGAATCCGCAATTATCTGACTCATCAGCAATCTATTTCCTGACTTCCTGGTCAATCTCTGCAGAAGCTATGACTAACAAGCAAAGACCTATTCATCATACCTATTTAAAATGCAAGCAGTCATCAGCAACTGATTCCCTCAGATTTGCGAAAACCAACTGGAATGCAAGCACAGCTAAATTCATTCTCTGACCTCTAAGTGCATGTAATTGTCCAAAGAATTCAACTTAAATTCAATGAAGCATACAAAATGGCTGCTGTGTTTTTCTACAGTGTAACAATCACATATCAAAATAATTCACTGGGCGTAAAGCGTATGGAACCAGTTCTGAAAAGTACGATAAAGGCCCTTATCAGCACAAGAGTCTGCAAGTCCAGACAGTCAATGAGCTCAAAAATTTAACGGTTTCCTTCTCCACAGATGATGCCAGACATGCTCAGATTTTCTAGCATTCACAGTATTTTATCTTCCTCTCTGTACTCTGGCTTCGTTGCCTATCTTGTAAAGAACTGGAAATTTTGTAATCTTTTAAGTTACTTCACTGGGGTCCATATGGTGTTAAAGTAAGTAAGGAAGTAACGGTTCTCCCTTTCTAGTCTCCAAGTCCACATCACTTCGTCACCAAAACAAATCAGGAAATTTATAAGCACATCATAGGAACACAAAAGATTTCAACATGTTTCCCCGCACCCAAAAGATAACTATATTCAACATTCCTGAAGTACCAGAAAAAAATGAAATTCCAAAGTCAAAGTGCCCATGTTCTTAGGGAGAACTCTTCTGCATCACTTCCCAACAAGATGTTAGCACATCACCTGTCAGCCATCATTTGTCAACAACGTACTAAAATCAAACTATTTTACGTGTGGATATTAGATTATGGAATATAATGTGGAGAAATGGGAGGTGATCCATTTTGGGAGGAAAAACAGAAATACAAAGTTATTTCTTAAATTGTGATAAGCTGGGATGAGTTGAATTTCAAAAAGGGACCAGAGTGTACTGTTCACGAGTCACTGAAAGTTGACACGGAAGTGCAAGATACGGGGCCTTGGTCAGACTATGCCCGGAGTACTGTGTATAGGTGTGGTCTCCTTACCCATGGAAAGCCACAAAGGGAGTATGAAGAAGGTTTACCAAAACCAATTCCTGAGATTGAGAGAGTTTGTTCTAGGAGCAAAAAATTAAAAATACCTACAGGCCCAGTCTATTTAAATCAACCTGTTAAAAATGTTATTTCACACCTCTGGAGCAGGTAGGACTTGAATTCAAGCCTCTTGGCCAGAGGAAAGGACACTGCCACTGCACGACAAGAGCCCTGTACTCTCTGGAGTTTAGGTGAATGACAGGTGACTCATTTCAGTATACCACATTCTTATAAAGATGAAGGGTTTAGGCCCGAAACGGCAAGTTTTCCTGCTCCTATGATACTGCTTGACCTGCTGTGTTCATCCAGCCCCACGCTTGTTATCACAGGAAGGATGCTTCCCTGGCTGGGGGAGCAGAGCCAAGGCATATGGTTTCAGAACTACAAATGGCCATTTAGGACAGAGATGTAAAGGAATTTCTTCAGAGGGTGGTGAATCCTTGGAATTCTGTCAAGATTTAGTCGCTGAGATTTCAAAACTGAGAACGTTAGATTGCTACACAGAGCCAGTTGTACAGCATAGAAACCAACCCTTTGGTCTAACTCGTCCATACCAACCAGATATTCTACATTAATTCAGTCCCATTTGCCAGCATTTGGCCCATATCCCTCTAAAACCTTCCTATACATGTACGCATCCAGATGCCTTTTATATGTTATTATTTTACCAGCCTACACCACCTCCTCTGGGATTGCATATACGCACCATCCCTTGTGAAAAAGCTGCCCCTCAGGTCCCTTTTAAGTCTTTCTCCTCCCACCTTCAACCTATGCCCTCTAGTTTTGGATTCCCACACCCTGGTGAAAAGGCTTGGCTATTCACCCTATCCCCTCGTGATTTTCTAAACATCTATAACGTAACACCATTGCCTTCAACAGTCCAGTAAAATAGCCCCAGCCTATTCAGACTCTCCCTATAGCTCAAACCCTCCAACGCTGGCAACATCCTTGCTAATCTTTTCTGAACCCTTTCAAGTTTCACAACATCCTTCCTGTAGCAGGGAGGCCAGAACTGAACGCAGTATTCCAATAGTGGCCTAACCAATGTCCTGTACAGCTGCAACATGACATCCTAACTCCTATAGTCAATGCACTGATCAGTAAAAGGACCAAGAAAGGTATTAAACATCACAGGATATAGGACATGGAGAGGATACAGTTTAACACTGTGTGGAGGTGGAGGAACACAGCAGGCCAGGCAGCATCAGGGGAGCAGGAAAGCTGACGTTTCAGGTCCTGACCCGAAACGTCAGTTTTCCTGCTCCTCTGCTGCTGCCTGGCCTGCTGTGTTCCTCCAGCTCCACACTGTGTTATCTCAGACTCCAGCATCGGCGGTTCCTACTATTTCTGAAAATACAGTTCAACAGCTTTACATCGCAACGCATACATATTTGGAACAGTCACTATGTTTATAATAGTTCCATGGTATGGATCAGTGAAATAAGCTAGCGCGACATTTTCAGATATCAAAATGGTACTAGTATGCAGGGGTCCCCGATTTATGAACATCTGACATACAAATGCAATCCATACAGAGATGTCACTTTAAATTTAATTTAAAAACCCATTAAAGAAACCCATTCACAACCCCAGGACTGCCAGTACAGTACACATCATGCGGACACTAGAAATCATAGAATCCCTGCAGTGTTGATGCAGATCATTCAGCCCAGAGAGTTCACACCGACCCTCTGAAGACCATCCCTTACCCTATCCCTGCAATCCCAAATTCTCTGTCCTGTGGACAGATGGTGCTCAGCCTTATGTCATTCATCTCAGAGTGGTGTGGCTTGCCAAACCCCCTTGGAGAACATGATGAATCAACCTACACTGTGAAACTATAATCCATGTTGGCCAGTTTGAATGGAGAGTGTCATGTTCCTTTGGTTTTTAACCACAATCACATGCCTTCCTTCTAAACTTTCTGGCACAAACCAACAGGATTTGAACTCTATCTGCTCATCAAGGACATAACCACCAAACTGTACATCCAGAAAACAAGTCCACTCCACACCCAAGGTGAGAATGCCAAAAGCAAAATAAAATTTGGAAAATCAAGTTGGTGAGTGTGAGATTTTTTTTGGCTAGGAGCATTGATGGTCTGCGTATTAATCCATTTTGTCAACAAGGGCAAGGCTCAGATTGGTTCCTCTGGTCACTTCTCAAACAATTTCCTCAGCAGAACACATTAAGGAACACTGGTTAGAAAACTACTTAAAATAAATCCTAAAGTATACTATAACACTTTACTCCATTAAGGAGGATGCAAACACTGTAAAACAATCATGTCACCTTGACATAGCCGTACCATCTGCTTACTGTAGAAAACGTACTGTTCACCCACCCACAGTACTGGATGTTGGTTTGGTGGTGAAGAAGTTTGGTGATTCACAGCATTTGGGCCTTTTTACAAAAAAGGTGATGCCTAGTTTCTGAAAATTCACGTTTTCACAAGCTGAAGGATGTTTAACACGCGAAGTTACAAAATTACACAGAACATACAGGCCATTCAACCCAACCAGTCCGTGCCAGCCTGTATGCACTATTGGAAAAACCCCTTCATTCCATTCTCCCTCGTATACTCAACTAGCCCCCCTTAAATATTCACCTCAATCACACACTGTGGTAGAGGTGATTTCCATACTCTCACCACCTTTCTGGAAAAGAGGTTTCCTCTGAATTCCCAAATGGGTTTCATGAAGACTATCTTATATCAACTATGTCCTGTTTTGCACTCTCTTACAATTAGAAATGTTCTTCCTCTGTATCTCCTCCACCTAAACCTTCCATAATTGTGGGCAATTCTACTAGGTCAGACCAACTGTCTTTCAATTAAATCCTCCCCCAGCTTCCACTCAACCTTAAATCAACATCAGGGAGGTTAGATGAAGAGAGATGTTGGGGTTAGTAAGAGGAGGAGGAGGAGGAGGAGGAGGAGGAGGAGGAGGAGGAGGAGGAGGAGGAGGAGGAGGAGGAGGAGGAGGAGGAGGTCTCTCAGATCTTATCTCGAAAAGAGACTTTTCCGTTTTTTCCACTCTCCAGTTTTGCAAAAGATTCAACGACCTGTGCCTTTTTACCAAAGCGTCGCTCTCGCTCTCGCTCTCCCCACTATCCTGCTGTAAATGGAGGAGAGAGAGAAAAGATTGTGAAATTTTTGAGGGGTGAGGTTTTGCTCACCTCTGATATCGAATGGGTATTTATGAGGTGCATATGAGCTCCTGCCAGCACTGAAAGTGCATTCCAGAACCACGTGTGGCATCCGGGATCACAGAGGGCAATGATCTCCAGTTGGCTTGATGGCACTGAGCCAGAGATGCAATGACCAGATTAAGGTCATCCAAACAAACAGCTCCAGCTAGTTCATCTAAAATGGCAGTCTCAGTGATGCCATTTTTATGGCAACATGAGTAAAACCTCACCTCTCAAAAATTTCACAATCTTTCCTCTCTCTCCTCCATTTACAGCAGGATAGTGGGGAGAACGAGAGCGAGAGCGACGCTTTGGAAAAAAGCATAATGCCTGTAAATTAATCCAATATTTTTTTTACAGGATAACCAGCAAAAGAGAGTTTTTCAAATGTGCTTCTTGAAAAAAACTGCTAAAAGTATCAATTTGGAAAATTTCTTATCCAGTCTGCAGTATGTAATAGCGTATACAATAATAGACAAATATCATTCAGATTTAGAATGCTATTTTTGCCATCATTTTATCAAACTGGTTTACAAAGCTAATACATTTCGTAGATATCCTACAGCCTAAACATTGTAGATGATTCAATTCTTCAAGGTAAAATACTGCATTGATTTAAATCTGGTAACTTTGCATCCACCCACTTTACTAGAAATATAAATAGTTAGCATTTATTGGGCAACCGAAGGAGGATTCATTGCAAAGATAAATCTGTACTATTCCCATATCACCTCATTTTATTGGAAACAGATAGTCCGTAGGAAATGCTGAAAAATTTATCCTTCCATAAAAAAACCAATATAGCTCAATGCAATTACATTTTCTTAAACAAGTAATTATGTTAAATCAGAATGCATTAATACATAAATGGCTTTATAATGACAATTTAAACCAGTTAATAGACACCATTAAATTTTAAAATTAATCCAGCTGACGTGGATGTGATTACAGCCTGATTTTAAGATGCCACTCTGACCAACTCCCCACCACCACACCCACCCCCGCCACTTTTGTTTACCCACACCTTTACACCATCTCTGCAAAATTGACATAATTAGCTGAATCAAATTACAAATCCTCTGGGCACAGAGTGAGATAATAACCAGATATGCAATCTCATTGATGCTGAAGGGAGCTCACCTCCCAAACATCAAAGTCCATCATTCTGCAGCAGGTACTAGGAATAAGAGTCAGCCTTTCAGCCACTCAAGCTTGTTCTGCCATTCAATTATATCATGGCTGATCTACGTGCAACTCCATATTCCTGCCTTTGAACCATATCCTTTAATACCTTTGCTAAACAAAAACTAATCTCAGATTTAAAATCAACAACTCATCCAGCTCCACGGCCATTTGTGGGAGAGAGTTCCAGTCTTCACATGTACATTTTATTTATTATAAAGTTAACATAGAAAAAGTAAAACTGCAATTTAAACACACCTCACAAATGTTTTATTAACCTGTACGCAATCGTTCATATTATGGCTGATACCAACTTTCAAATGAACAGGCTGACCTTGATTTGAAACAGCAGTAACCTTCAACTATACAGCTGCAAACCAACTTGATGTTACGCTATAAATATTGATCAATCGTATGAGCAATCACAGACACAGCATGCAATCACTGGAGCACTGGAAGACTATTCCTTAATGTTAATTACTCAACTTTACTGCATGTGGTCATCAGACAGACAATCTATGACAGCCACAGTCTAACAACTTTATTTCCATCACAAACTTAGATGAATATCACTGTTCCTTTCCACCTCGAAAATGGTACAAATCCAGAAGTTAGGGAAGAAATTTATAGCAAAACATACCAGGTTAATGAAAAACATGATTAGTTTCAGTCAAGTATTAATCCACAAAGAATTCAAGTGCATATGTATGGGTTTAGTCACTGGTTAAATTATGCATTTGGTAATCTGTGAGGGGCATGTTTTTCCCTATGTTTTCTGCCACCCTTACAGCCAATGAATTCCAGTTTCCCCATCACCCTCTCAATGAAAATATTTCTTCCTCACATCCCCTCTAAAGCTTCTGCCCCTGACCTTAAATCTACACCCAACATCACTGATTGCTCTACTAAGAGGTACTGTATCCCTCAGGCAGAAGATACAAAAGAATGAAGACATGCACCAATAGATTTGAGAACAGCTTCTTCACCACTTACCAGACTTACGAACAAACCACCCATATATTCGAGTTGATCTTTCTCTGCTGCTGTAACACTATATTCTGCATTCTGTTTGATTTCCCTGATGTACTAACGTATGGTATAATTTGTCTGGTTAGCAAAACAATGCAATACTTTTCACCATATCTCAGCAGGTGACAATAATAAATCAAATCTTCCTGTCTACGTGGGCTTTGCTCCTTATAATTTTATACATCTCAATCCCACCACCCCTAAGTCAGGGCGGCACGGTGGCTCAGTGGTTAGCACTGCTGCCTCACAGCACCAGGGACCCAGGTTCAATTCCAGCCTCGGGTGACTGTGTGTGGAGTTTGCACATTCTCCCTGTGTCTGCGTGGGTTTCCTCCGGGTGCTCCGGTTTCCTCCCACAATCCAAAGATGTGCAGGTTAGGTGGATTGGCCATGCTAAATTGCCTGTAGTGTTCAGGGATGTGTAGATTAGGTGGGTTACAAGGGGATGGGTGTGGTTGGGATACTCCGAGGTTCGGTGTGGACTTGTTGGGCCGAAGGGCCTGTTTCCACACTGTAGGGATTCTGATTCTAATTCTAAGGGAAGCAAACTCAGTCTGACCAATCTCTCTCCAAAATTACAACTGTCCAGCCCAGTGCAATCACATCCCTCCTATAAATGTGGATTCTAGAACTGCGCACAGTACTCTAGCTGTGGCCTAACCCACGTTTTATATAGTTCATAAGCCAGCACAACCTTCCTGCTCTTAAACTCTACATCTCAGTTAATAAAGGCAAATACCCCACGTTTCTGAAAAACTTTACAATTTCTGAAATCTTTAGGGCCCAGTGTACATGAATACCAAGGTCTGTCTAATCCTTGGTGCTTCCCAGGGTCCAGCTGTCTGTGTGCGCATGTCTAAAAGAGGGACGAGTGGAAGTGTTCAGTAACAGGATAAAAGAGTAATATTCTTGTTGTCATAGCAGACCGGAGTAACTACATAGAAACTAGGACAAAGTGGCTCAAAAACTCTTCCAGAAAGGTTACAATTAAACAGAGTGCAAAACACTTAAAATATTAAACATAACACCCCTATAATTTTAGAGTTTCTTGACAATGACAATGATTTGTTGCCAATAAAATGATCAAATGTAGGTCATTTCTGATAACTCCAAGAGCAATGACGTTGCCTTTGTTTTTGTACCACAAATGCAAAGTCTACCACTGAACAGCCTTTAAACTACTTCAAACACCAATAAAATTGAAAGTGTCTTATCCACGAGTCCTTTGCCATGATAATGTCAAGCTTCATGCATTTCTTTTTAAATATACATTTTACTCAAAGGCAAACAAGCCACTGCTTCTACAGTTCTATAGTCAGATGAGGCATCTTTTGCAATTCACCCCTTCCCAACCCCAGAAACTCTGTTCTGCTCTTTCAAGTCAAAGAAAGAGACACAAAAGCATAGTTTATGACTGTAACATTGTTCTGTAGCACCATCCATCATTAAGCAACAAATTCTGGCCCCATTTTGCGCACAAAATTTAGCACATCATGGAAAAACTGCTATTACGATCATATCCCTTTATAGACTGATGCGGTTAGCAGCAGTTAAGTGACTTCACCGCACTATCAGTGAATTGAGATATAAATTTAATGCCATGCTTCTGACAAGATCCTAGATGTTTTGCTGCAGCTGTCAGCTATCATCTAATAACAAGTTACAATACTGAGCTGTCAGGCAGCAATAATATAGAAGGATAGATAGAGTACTATGTGGATACCAGTGAAATTAGATTGAGGAGTTCTCACCTTTTACAGCCCTGAATAGAACTGTTTATAAAACTATGAGCAGTAAGCAAGCCTTGGTTTAAAATCTTTTCATTATTAAAATCAGTATTTTCATTGTAGATATTCATTTAGTGTCTTTTTGGCTCTGAAACAACAGCTGGAATTGTACAGGTCACATTTAGTTATTTCTAAACAGAATAGTACACTGCAGCCAATAAATGGTGTTTAAAACCAAATGTGCAAAGTCGTGCAACGGTCACTGAATACAAAGATGGAACTCTCTCAAGCATTAGAGTTTAGTTTTGGGATATGAAACATTCTGCACACAAGAAAAATACTAACACAGAAATACATTGACTTGGTCCCTAATGTCACGGAGACAATAGCTGATCTGACATTGAAGTTAATGCAGTGCGGATCAATGTATGCAACATTATTGAAATGTGGTCTGGCAAAAGGACTGGGAAAAGTGTAACTTTGCACTTAGGGAAACAATGGAAGCGAAGGGACATGAATAATTCAGATGGCAGATGGTCAGTTAAATCAAGTCAATGCCAAATCTCTTACTTAGCAAAAACAAATCAGAATACACTCTTAATTTTTCTGCATATTAATTCAACATACACAAGGTGCCAGGTAGATCTCAGAGCTCAACATTACTTTCCAATTACATGTCAACAGAGAAAGTTGTTAGGCTTCACAATTAGCAAGCTCCGAGTAAAATAATTAACGTCAATTACATTACAAATATCTCCCCTTTCAAAAAGAAAATATTTTTGCAACTCTTCACCCAATACTTATTTTCTTCAAGGGGAAGTAATGGCTTAGTGGTATTAATCACTATTAATTCAAAGACTCAGGTAATATTCTTGGGACCTGGGTTCAATTCCAACCACAGCAGATGGGTGGAATCTGAAGTCAATAAAAATCCAGAAATTTACAGTTGGATAATGACCGCTGAGCCTATTGGCGATTGTCAGAAAAATGCATCCCTTCACCAATGGCCTTCGAGGGAGGAAACTGCCATCCTTACCTGGTCAGGCCGACAGGGGACTCCAGATAGCAACGTGGTTAACTCTTAACTGCCTTCTGGGCAATTAGGGATGGGCAATAAATGCTGATTTGAACTGGGTTACTGCGGCTTGCCTTGTATAATAATGAACATTCAACAGTCACATTTCTTTTAAGTCTAGACAGATAACTGGTCACCTCCATGACTCCACATGCCAGTCATCTTAGCTTTTTCTTTTAAAGTCCTATGTGTTCTGACTGCTGTTGATGGGGAGCATGTGTTCCTTTATAATCTAGAGGGGCCAGCCTGCTGGGTATTTCCTTGCACCACATGGACTGCAGTGGTTCAACAAAGTGGCTCACCATCACTTAAGAGAATAAATGCTAGCAAAGCCAGAGACACCCACATCTTGTGAACGAATAATTATTCCTTCTCTTTTTGGCCCTATCCCTTGCCCTTTGCTTCTTTTGGATCCTCTCCACTCATCCTTGCTTTCCAACTCGAGTTCAGTCATAGCTCTCCGTCTGTGGTGACACTTACTGCCATTGACCTGCTAAAATACATCTTCATGTCCACCTTTGATCCCTTGTTCCCAAACTACTCAATCTAGCAACCTCCGGCACCTCCCACCTCATCCCCTCACCATTCTTTTGTTACAAGCCTCACCTTTGCTCCAAATTAAGGGGCTGCAAATTCAAAAGCACCTTGTGGACAGTCAAGTTATTCAAGCCACATCAAACATCCTTTGCATAGAATTTAACATGGATCAAACACACCATCCTTCACTCTCCAGCTCTACAGCACATTGCATATATGCTATGCTAATAACATATAGTTAGAATTTAAATACCAGAGTTTTGCAGTGAGGAAACATTCAGAGCAGCTCCCGAAATTTAATAAAAGTAGCCTCTGAAAGATTAAACCTTGACTCAAAGGAGTAACTGTAAGCAACTGACTTTCTGGAACATCATGACTACTTTTTTCATGCAGAGAGTTACTTTTCAACAAGAGCCATTAGATGTAAAAGGGACAGTATCAATTATTTCTTCAGCCCTCTATCCACCCCGTTCACTCAAAATATGCACACTGTGCTTGGTTCATTCACTATGAATATCTGTGCCATTCTTTTAATCACAAAAATCTACGGCTGCAGAAAGCAAGCTTTTCACCTCTATACCCCGATCCACAAATAAACTGACTAGGAATTGCTGCAACCCACTCTACTTAATAGCTTAGACCAAGAGCTTTAGATTCAAGCTCTTAATTTTCCGATCATGAATCCACTGCCACCACATACTCCACATCCCACTCAATGTAATCTAGTACTCCTCAAATTACTCAGTCTTAATAACGGAGTTTCAGGGTCCTTGATTGCAGTGCCTAAACATGAATGATAAAGTACACTACCGCACGAAGATGCAATTGTACCAACTTGAGAGACATGGGCAATTAATTTCAAATATATCACAACCAAATGTTAGTCCAGAATGCACACAGCTGTTAGCAGTCTCTGCCTTGCTGGTGCTGTTCTCCGTGCAGAACCAGCTTTCAAGAAAAATGAGACATGACTTGTCAACCCCATCTCCTAGTCTGCTCTCGTCACTGGATCAGATTTATAATAAAGAAAACAGCATCTCATGTTTACGATGGGACATCAAGTTCGATTTTGATCATAAAATGAACTTGTCTGTGTTTTTAGTCACAAAATGACGTCTTAACTTACTGCAACCATGAGCTTTGCTACATCCATTTATTTAGTCAATAGAGACAGTTTCATAAATAAACGAGACTACTGGAGGGTGTTCACATAAGAAATATAGGGTTTAGTGCATTTCTTAAATCATATGATTCTTGAAAAAACAACTTTCTGGACTGTTGCTTTGAAACTACCTTGCAAAATTTAAATGGGACGATATTTGTCTCAGGATTAGTACAATGAAAAAAAAGACACTGTAGGAAATGGAAACTCTTTCAAAAGCAATGGAAGAATATTTATGCAAAAGCAAAGGAAAGAACATTTAAGCAACAATGGCCATCTGCACAAAGAACAATGCATCAAGCAAATGGTAACTTGAGAAACAAGTCTTTTTCTCTTCAGATTTATGCTTCCTTGTGGAGCCTTACAAACCTCTCCTCAGATGTGCACCCAACTCCACCTGCTTCTATCACATGATTCCATAAATTGCACTAAATTTTGGATGCTGGAATTAAACCTTATAACAAATACCAGCTCAATCCAAATAACAAGATTTAACAATTCATAGAAACCGAGAAACATAGAAAATAGGTGCAGTAATAGGCCATTCGGCCCTGCACCATCATTCATATACGATCATGACTGATATGTAATTTCAGTATCCCATTCCCGCCTTCTCTCCATGCCCCTCGATTCCTTTAGCCACTAGGGTCATATCCTGCTCCCTCTTAAATATATCGAAATGAACTCAAATTGGCTTTTCCATACAACGCTTAACCTTTTCCCCCAAAGAAGACCAAGTCATTAAGGTTCAATCCCACCTCTAGCTCTCACTACTTATGGTTGGTCATGCATCAAAAAGGGATAATTACTGCATGTCAGCACAGTGTTGGCAATTGAAGGTCAGAGAATATGTCAGTGTATTGAAAAACTCATATCTGGGTTTGTCCGCTGCCATTTCATGCCAAATATTGTTCTGTTACCAGCAATTTGCTAGATATTCCCTGCATAAAGCACCAGGTTTTTGTAAACAAACACACTACTCTCATTCTGCATGTTTAAACTGAATCTATTGCCCTCCAATGCATTAAAATCAACTCTAGCTCTCTCTTCCCCCACTCCCAAGTTGCAGTTTTGTAAGCAATCTCAAATTAATGCCTAATGAGTTCAAAGCTGCCCATAATCCAATACAAATTCTGGAGCTACAACCATGCAAGCCAACAACGGTTCACTGTCGCACTATGGAGGGCCCCAGTGCTATCCTGATGTACAGTACTGGGAGAACAGATAGAATATTTATTTATAGCTAAACCAAGGCATGTTAAACAATAACATTACAAACTCTAAAAGCTCTATTGACATACTTTCATCAGTTCCTCATGCCATCATCACTTGAAAATATCAAAAATATTTTTAAAAGTTTAATGAAATTTCACACTATATAGCCTATAGTTATTTATACACAGAAAGGAGATAAATCACTATAGACACATTAAAAAAAGTGTGCACATTAGATACCAATTTCAATAAGCAGAATTCCAACCTCTGGAAGCTCTCAACCACACAGCATCACGTTTGTTTGCTCTTAAAATTCCGGTAGTCAGATCTCCATTCTGTTAGGTTCAGTTTCTGAACACAGACAGATGGGCAGGAGGAAGGCAAATACTTGCATTTACATAGTACCTTTCACAGCCTCAGGATCTCCTAAAGCACTTTGCAGCCAATGAAGTATTTTTGGAAGGGAAATGACGAAAGGAATGTAGGAAACACGAGTCAACCGACACCCATAGAAGCCTACAGCACAGAAAAAAAGTTCTCCAGACCAAAAGCATGCATCACTCAAAAACAACCACCTCACTGTTTCAATCCCATTTGTCAGCACTTGGTCCAGAGCCTCCTACACCTCGGCATCGCAAATACTTAAATGTTATGAGGGCTTCTGCCTCTCCCACCCCTGCAGACAGCGGGTCCCAGATTCCCACCACCCTCCGCATAAAAAAAAAATTCTCCTTACATCTCCTTTAAACCTTCTGCCCGTACCTTAAATATATGTCCCCTGGTCATTGTGTCCTCAACTAAGGAGAAAATGCTCTTCTTGTTGACTCTATCTATGGCCCTCCATACATTATATATAATTTTATATATCTCAATCATGTCCTCCTTCAGTCTCTGTTGCTCCAAGCAAAACGTCAGTCTATTCAATTTCTCTTCATTACTGAAACTCTACTGTCCAGACAACTTTCTGGTAAACTCCATAAGCAGCAATCTTGTAATGATCAGATAATTACTCCTTTTAAACAGAAACCGTTGTGGTGTGAGGTATAAATATGGCCAAGAAATGGATGGAGTTCTGCTGCTCTTAAAAACAATGCCATAGAATATTCAAGTCCACCAGACAGAGAAAATAGTGCCCTGATTTGTGCAATTATTCACTTCAAATTTTATTCCACACCATCATAAAATCTTTGGTTGTAATTAGGAACACTCAGTTAAGTTATATGATTAACAGAAACTGCATGGCCATTGATCTTTAGCATTTAACCTGAGACAACTACAGAAGTTTTAATATTAACTGTCGATAAAATAATCCTGACCTGCAAACAGAACAGGTTTTCACCAGAACTAGTATAGAAACAGAAACTAGGAGCTAGAGTAGGCCATTCAACTCCGTCTGCTGTTCAACGTGATCATGGCTGATCCTCTATCTCAATGCCATGTTCCTGTATTCTCCACATACCCCTTAATGTTTGAAATTTAAGAGGGAAAAAAATAAAACAAAACAAAAATCGCTCTCACTTTCAAGGTGTCCAGTGTCTCAAGAAATGTTGCTCAGTTCAGCATAGTCTCCATCCAGCCTTGGAGACGTTGTGTATATATACTGTAATATGATTATTCTGTTCCAATAAATCATTAACTAGCAGCCAATTCCCATATTGTGATATCTTAGAGAAAAAGTATGACTTTATTTTAGAAAACTATTTGCTCCAGTTAGACACTGTTACCTGCAGATTTTTAACAATGTCGCAAATAAGATAATGTAATGGAAGAGTTAACTTAATTTTAAGGCGAATAATTACGGGTTGCATGCCCACTACTGAATTCTCAAACCGTATCAATATTCCAATCAAATTGCTAATTGGTTAAAGTTAACTTAATTAAGTTGATAACAGTCATTTGTTAGCATCTAGGGGCAGGACGGTGGATCAGTGGTTAGCACTGCTGCCTCACAGCACCAGGGACCTGGGTTCAATTCCACCCTCGGGTGACTGTCTGCATGGAGTTTGCATATTCTTCCCGTGTCTGCGTGAGTTTCTTCCGAGTGCTCTGGATTCCCCCCCACAGTCCAAAGATGTGCGGACTAAGTGGATTGGCCATGCTAAATTGCCTGTAATGACCAGGGGTGTGTAGATTAGGGGGATGGGTCTGGGTGGGACGCTCTGAGGGTCAGTGTGGACTTGTTGGGCTGAAAGGCCTGCTTCCACACCTGTAGAGATTCTAAGAACTTCTATAAACTCCATCTTTATGACAGCTTATGGGGGCAAATAAAAGTCATGTTAGATCTGCATATTAAAATAGAAATCATTTTATTCTTTTTTAAAAATCAAGAATGGTCACTGAGGATGCTACAGATTTTCACACTGTTTCATAGGTCAGAGAAACATCAGTTAAAAGATTGTTTTGCTGCATTTAACCTGAGAAGAAGACACGAAAACTCAGGAAATTCAGACGATAACAAGAACCATATACCTTGTATGCTCATGTCAAAGTTTGAGTTTCCAAGTCAAAGCTTTCCAGTTAAATATTAGGGGTTTGACTTTTACGCAGTTGGCATTCGAGGGGCTGCAATCCAGCCTGATTCATCACCTCGCTATCACAGAGTTGTCAGGTCAGACACAGTCCTCACCAGCCCTGTCCCCAAGAGAAGCACAAAAGGAGCCACAAGTATATGCACAGACATGGGGAGCTAAGCAGCCTCCTTCAAATAGCAGGCTCCTACATGTTTCTATTAAATAGGTTCACACCAGAGAGACAGTTTGATTTGAGAGATGAGCAGGTGGTAAACACAAATTATTGGATCTTTGGCTAAAAGTTAGGGGTTAACTCTGAAATGAGATTGACCAATATTCCATACATACATGCTAACTGCCCAACAAGTTACCTAACTCTCCAGTAAAATGGCCTGAAGGTAGTTTCTCTGTTTAGCACGCCAATGCAGTTCTCAATATGAGCCCCTCGCTGTGTAACCAGCATGATAATAAACATTGAAGGTTAGCCAAGCCAATTAGTGGCAGATTACAAATATTGTATTCTTAGGAAGTTGACGTGATCTCAAACCAACTTCCAGAGATAAAGATCAGTTTGCTGATTTGTTGGATTTTCAACATCCCCACAATTGGAATATTAAAACGCTGATCCATATTCACAAATCTCCAGCACCTTTAGATAAACATAACCATTTTCTCCTAGAACTGTTTGATGGAAAAACATTCCCAGCTAACCACAGACTGTCAGAAAAAAAATAGCATCAAGACTTCAGCAACCACGGTCCACTCAACAGTCCATAACGAAGAAATGTAAATTAGAAGCTATTCAGTAAAAAAAAACTTGGCCAAACCAACAAGAACACTATTGAATAAAGATTATGGTTCAATTACGTAATACAAACAAGCTGTGGTGTTTCTGTGATAACTGTAAACAGGAATTTTGCTTCCTTATCCTTTAAGCAATTAACACTAATCTTGCTGAATCACATGCAAAACCTCAAATCCCAAAAACTGCCAAATGTCCAACAGTTGTCACAAAATCCTTATGCACAGTGCTTTTACATGCTTATCAATGTCACAATAAGGTTCACAGATGAATGACCACAGTAAGATCACCCAAACAGCGAGCAATTATTAGTGTTACACAACAGTCTCTCACATTGATTGCACCAGGAAAGCCAAGATGACACTAAAGTATTATTTTTCAGCCATTTAAGACAATGTCTTAAATTCTCTTTAATTTTTTTTCTTTGTAATATTATGGTGGAAGCACTGTTATTCTGGGCTTTTTATTTCTTTATTGTCTCTAATTTTTTTTCCCCTTAAGAATTTGCACTTAAGAATCTGCACCTAGGTATTTATGTACCCAAGATGGCACAAGTGACAAATTGTAAACTTTTCAGTGTACTCACGTGAGTGTGCGCCAGTAAAGCTCGTTCAATTAAAATCATCCGCTTTAATAAAAATATACAAACATTTTAATTAAGATGCAGCTTTTCAGCCCCTTCAGCTGACTTCATCATTTAATGATTATGGCTTATCTGACTGTATCTACAAATTCACAACTCCATGAACCCGCGACAACTTTTCATCTGCTGGCTACCAAGACACAATTCACCTCTGTCTTTAAAAAAAGCATTCATAGCCTCTGCTTCCGCTTTCTTTCGGGAACTGAATTGCAAAGACTCTCAACTCTCTTCAAGAACAAATTTTGTCTCACGCGTTTAAATGGGCAACCTCTTATTTTGGGATGCTGATCCCTAGCTCTAGATTCTCCCTCAAGAGTAAAAATCATCTCAACATCCAGACTATCAAGACTCCTTAGGAACTTGCGTGTTTTAAACAAATTACATCCTACTATTGTAAACTCCAACGGATACAAGGCTAGCCTGTCCAACCTTTCCTCATAAAGGAACCTCCCCAGTCCAAGTGTCATTCTGGTAAACCATCTCAAACTACTTCCAACTCATTTACACCCCTCCTTAAGAACACCAACACCGTACACAGTACTCGAAATGCAGTCTCACCAACTTTTGAATTTACAGTCCCCCACAATAGATGGTAACATTGTTAGCTTTCCTAATTACTCACTGGACCTGCACATGAGCCTTTTGTGATCCATGCACCAAGCCCCCCAGATCCCTCTCCATTTCAGAACTCTCTAATCTTTCAGCATTTAGATAATCCCATTATTTAAAAAAAATCTTTCTGCCAACCTCACAGTTTCACACATTACACTTCATTTGCCAGATCTTTGCCTACTGCCTTTTTTTTTTGGAGCCTCCTTATGTCCTCTTCACTATTTACCTTACCATCTACCTTCATTAGATTTATTTGCTGAAGACATTAAGTAAATTCTCTGTTTATTAGTAAACAGTGGATGTATGCCATCGTGGGCCAAGAACTAGCCTTTATTTTTACATTGTTTTACATCTAATTCACGTTGTGAAACTTGAAAACTGCATCAAAATGGATATCGCAGAAGCCAGTCGATTATTACTTTTTTGTGAAGTGATTACAATTTTTACCTTGGAGAGATAAAAGGTACTGCAGATGCTGGAGAATCCGAGATAACAAGC
>JAHRHZ010000004.1:4918590-4941345 GCA_024137785.1 Ginglymostoma cirratum
CATCCTCTATCCGCCTCCCCCTCTCTCCCTATTTATTTCAGAACCCTCTTCCCCTCCCCCATTTCTGATGAAGGGTTTAGGCCCGAAACGTCAAGTTTTCCTGCTCCTATGATGCTGCTTGACCTGCTGTGCTCATCCAGCCCCATGCTTGTTATCATGGATGGAAGGTTGGCTTTTATGATGGTGTGGGCTGTGCACAGTCAGTGTGCAGGGAGTACAGTAGGGGGCTGAAGATGCATCCTTAGGGGGGGCTCCAGTGTTGAGAGTTATTGTTGAGGAGGTGCAGTTACCTGTCCTCACTGATGGAATGGTGGAATTCAGAACAAATCTGCCATGATCTTATGGCTCTGGGGCCAAATGAACATTTTTGTTCCTAGTTAGTATGTTGATAAGCTTCAGGTGCTACTCAAAAGTGTACTAATATCATTGAAAAATCTTAATAGAAAGATGATAACTTTTAATCTTCAGACTTAATCCCCAAGATGTATAGAAAACATCCAAGATCTAATCCCCAAGATAGAAATCCCATTGAAATTTTGAATATATACGCTTCTGGGTTTCTAAGACATGCAATGCATAACATATGGCTCAAGGAATTTACAAGGAATCCAGCTGTTCTCCTTTGAATTTCTGAAAGGAAAGGGAACAGCAAAGCAATCAGGTAAAAGGAGAGATCGAGACAGGTGTGTCTGTAAATCCCAATAATCCCCAGCAAACTTTCAGTCTTAACTTGCACTCCCAAGAACTCACTTCAGCTGTTGGTAGAGATAGATGGGCTATAAATACCACTCACCAGTTGGTGGATCATATGCTAGGCACATGGTACAAACTTTTCCAGAGGAAGCAAGCCCTGATTGGTGCACACCAATGACCCTACTGATTTCTACAGTAACTAATTACCAGAATATCCAATTAAACTTGCCATTTCAGCAATTTGGTGTAAATTTAGAGACTGAGATGACTTTTCCCCTTACAGTACCACAGAGATTGAGCAGATGTACAAAGTAAGAGATGCAATTACAGAGCAACTAATAAAATTCTTGAATGTTGACCAAATCACAAACTCTTCAGTTTTCAGAAATTATGAGAAAAAGAAACTCCAGCAATTATAAATGTAAGTGTGATTTAAGTATCAGCTCAAACAGACCTAACTTGAATGCTGCAGTTATAAACTACCAACAATTCACTGCAAACAATTCTTTGGGTCTTAATTTTAGGATCAACATAAATGGAACAAATACAGTGCTAGAATATATAGATATTATACATATGAATAAGACCTTCTTCCAATCGCAGACAAGTCAACCTTCAGAAGATTGGAGGCCACCACATTCCTGCCCTTAACAAGCACAACCTACACAAGCATGCTTTCTTACCTCTTCAACAGCAACTCAATGAGACCTCAGTCAATGACTACACAGAGACACTTCTCTGCCAAGTGTAAAACGACTTCCGGGACTCTTGTGGAACAGTGGTAATGTCCCTACCTCTTGAGCAGCAGATCTTGGATTGTGCTCTAGAGGTATGCAAGAACAGTTCTGAACAGGTTGATTAGGAAATATCTAAAATAAACCTTCCTCTCAAATGTTACCTACAAAGGCACTGCAGCAGTTTTAAGGCCCCTGAAATGAATATTTCACATCATACCACCATTCCAGATCAAGTAAGCAGCATAATGTACTGCAATATCCACAGTTCCCTCAGATGTGAGGGAGTCCAGACTGATCACAAGATTGTGGAAGATAAAAAGTCTTTTTTTCTATTTTTTTTGCTGAGTCCAACATTATTTTTGGAGAGTTAATCTGCACATCAATGCAGATTCTATTCATTCAGGTATGCAATACAAAACACCAGTTTGGCAAATCCTAGTCTGACAAAGCAGGTGTGATGTAGGAAGTGGGAATTTCACAATAAGCGGTAGCACTTCTTGGGCTGCTGTTAGAGGTCGAACACAGGCAGAGGCTTTACTCTGCCTCTGCCTATACCTAAATTGGAAACAGCACAGGCTCTGCTTGCTGCCAACAGTGGGGGTGGGACAGGATTCAGAATGACCATCAGTTCTCATCATTACCATCCTTTATTTTCAGCTACACAGAGATTCTGCCAACATATAAAAATTTGTATCCAAGATCTTTACAGATCTGGAAGACATCACCATTTACACTTGGGTTAATTAAGGACACTTGCAAATCAAATTTAGACCAACTCTTCCAAAATCCGCTTCATTAATAACCTGGCATGTGCTGTTAACACAAACACAGTTCCTTCCAATGGAAGCCAAAATCTAAAAATCATTTTTAGAAGTATAAGTTATATTCTATCTTTAGACGGCTATCGCCCTTTCTAAGAAAGTTAGGATGAGTATAGAAATTATTAATGTTTTTCCAACTGCCACTGGACAAAGTTTTTAAATCCTGCATAATCAAAGCCGCCCTATTACAGGTTTACTTTGAATTCTGTGACGCTGATAGCACATGCATAGTTTGACAATTTGAAGGAGTTATCTATTGTCAATCAAATCAAAAACATATTCGTCCTACTTAAAACTCAGACGCAGTCCACTCATTGTACATTTAGTCAGGAATTCACAACAAGTGACGAGTATTCACATCCATCAAATGCTGCAAGGCCTTTCTAAAATAAGACTGACTTAAGATTAGGTAACAAAATTTGGCTTTTCAACTGAGCCAACCTTTGCTAATATAAAAAAAAGGGAGAAATTCACTTTTCCTAATTTGAAGAGAGAGAAAACAGAGGAAATCCCTGTGTCATTCATAAAATTAATTATATTCTCGACTCTTGTGAAGCAAGAAGAATCCTGCAAGGATCAGTCTCCCCAGTGCATTCAATTTACGATCCATTCCATTTTAAAGCACTTTTAGACAGGACCAGGATGGAAGGCTTTACAATTGTTCAAGATGTCATATTGCAGCTGTATAGGACATTGGTTAGGCCACTTTTGGAATACGTGTTCCATTCTAGCATCCCTGCTATTGAAGGATGTTGTGAAACTTGTAAGGGTTCAGAAAAGATATAACGATGTTGCAAGGTTGGAGGGTTTGAGCTATAGGCAGATGCTGAATAGGGTGGGACTATTTTCCCTGAAGCATTGCAGGTTGAGAGGTGACCTTCTAGAAATTTAATAAAATCATGAGGGGCATGAATAAGGTGAATAGCCAAGGTCTTTTCCCTGGGGAAGGGGAGCCCAAAACCAGAGGGCATAGGTTTAAGGTGAGAAGGGAAAGATTTAAAAGAGACCTAAGAGGTAACATTTTCACACTGGGGGTGGTACATGTATGGAATGAGCTGTCAAATGAAGTGGAGGAGGCTGGTACAATTACAACATGAGTACATGCATAGGGTTTAGAGGGATATGGGCCAAATGCTAGCAAATGGGACTAGATTTACTTTGGATATATCTGGTCGGCATGGGCAAGTTGGACCAAAGGTTCTATTTCCGTACTGTACAGCTCTATGATTCTAATTGGATGTGGGAAGAGTAATTTCATCAGACAATTACACTAGTAAGTGGGCCTTGTAGTCCTCCTCTTCAATACCACCACATTTAGGAAAAGAGCAACATAACCGACTGGTGGTGCATGTGAAAAAGTGGTTAGTTATTCAATGCTTCTGCTTCTGAAAATACTACAAGGCAAACAGAAACTATAAATCCACCTTTTAACAAATGCACTGCAACTCTCAATGCAGCACATTATTTCTGGAAGCTTGCATGCTCTGCAACCAAGAAAGAAATGGGTGGAAAGAAAGGATGCAGGACCAGTTACTAATTTTAAATCGGAGATAGATAAATTTTTGCTAAGCAAAGATGTTAAGGGATAAGGGCTGAAGGCAGGAATATGGAATTAGGCCACGGATCAGCCATGATCTCAGTGAATGGTGGAATAGGCTCAAGGGACTGAATGGCTTCTATGTTCTTAAGTAACAGATTTACTTCTTTAATATAAATGGAATCACTGGCCAAATTTTCTATTTAAAGTTCCAAAACTCCACGAATCCATAATAAAAAGTTTTGCATTCTGTTGCTATTCATCATAGAATCTTCAATTTAGAAAAGAAATTTTATAGATAAATGAAGTTTGTAAAAAGGCATTACAATCACAAGTGCAACGAAAGCTAATATTTATATAAGCATCTTTAATATTTTAAGTAATGCCAGGGTGTTTCACAGGAGCATTATTGAATGAAACATGATACTGAACAATGTAGGCAGACATTAGGATAAAAGTTTGGTCAAATAGGCAGGTTTTAAGAAGTATCTTTAGAAGGAGGAGAATGCTGGAGAGGCATTAAAACATTCTATATATGCACAAAACTTCACACTTTTGAATACTCAGCGTTCTAACCTTAGGGAAATTCTAATGGTCGAGTGCAACATCACAAGAAGATTCGGGCTTGGAGACATGAAAGATCATGGATTCTTGCAACTCTACTGGTCACCAGCTCATTACAATAGCAGTTTTAGTTTTTGTAAGCCACAACCAAAGTGAAAATATACATATGAAAAACTGGCACTCTAACCACACAGCTTTAATACTGAAAACAATCCAGCAATTCTGTGGATTCTATAATCACAAACCAAAAGAAAATCCCTTGCCCAGGAGCCTAATACATTAAAAAGGTTACAATTCAGCAGAGGTTTAGAACTGTACCAGCTGTTGTGTGGTCTGTGCATGGTAACTGACTGTTCTTCACATTATATATGGAACTCCAGCTTGTAACAACTGCTTGTTACAGGTATTGTAAAGTTTTACTCTTTGCACCATTACAATCATACCATGCAAACATAATACCAGCAAGAAACCTTGTTAGATTTGGTAAAAATTAAAGTTTCAAAGTTAGGTGCCTGTTTTTGATTTGACAGTTTACAATTTTGCACATTTCATACCATATAATTATTTTTAAAAATTTTTTCTCCTTTCACTTTCTTATAAAGGAAATTTGTTTTTCAGTGTTGCCATCCATCTATTTCTTCCACAGTCATCACAGTCTTGTCACAAGGTCAATAATTGTAGGATCACCCTGTCTTTGTGAGGTTTAGCTTAGAACAGAACTCATCATCAATATTGGATCCACCTGTCCCCAGTGGGGAGCTGAAGTCTTAATGCTCTTTAATGACTGCAATGCAACACAAAGTGCCAAGATTTCAGTCACTGACTGATGCTAATTGTCAGCCTATCTTCTTGACAACAATTTTGCCAACAAAATTAATAGAACTGGTTACCGAAGATCAAATTTGATTTTATTCATTCACAGAATGCACGCATTGCTGGCCCAACCCTAATTGCCCAGAGGGTAATTAAGAGTCAACCATATTGCTGTGGGTCCCACGTAGGCCAGACCAGGTAAGGATGGCAGTTTCCTTCCCTGAAGGGCATTAGTAAACCAGATGGTTTACTACATCTACTACTACATCCCCTACATTTGGTAATGGTTTCACGATCATTATTAGACTCTCAAATCCAGATTTTTATTGAATTCAAATTCCACAATGCCATGGTGAAATTTGAACCCAGGTCCCCAGAGCATTATTTGGGTCTTTGGATTAATAGTGATAATACCTCTTGGCTACTGCCTCCCTGAAATGTTGAAATGTTTGAAGCTGTTCATATTAATCAGAGGAAGGCCATTGTATAACTATCATTGAGGAAAAGGTACATCCTTAAACCAAGCAGGTGTGTTAGTTGATACAAATGAACCTTTTCTTTTCATTTATTAACCAATAAATGCCCTGGGAACTAGCTAATGTTAATATTATTAAGTGGCATAATTCAGCCTATCCACGAGAATCTGAAGTTGTTTTGTTAAAAATAGGTGACTGGTCCATGAATTTGAATTAAAACATTCAGTCCAAACCAATGACCACTTCCATCCAGAAGAACAAAAGCAGCAGATACATGGCAACTCCACCCCTGCAACTTCCCCTCCAAGTCACAGACCACCCTGACTTGGAACTATAATGTTCTTTCACTGTTCTGGGTCAAAATCCTGAAACTTCCCTCCCTAACAGCATTGAGGTATGCCCACACCAAATGTACTGCAGCAGCTGAAGAAGGCAGCACACCACCATCTTTTCGAGAGCAATGTGGGATGGGAAGTGAAACACTGAGCCAGCCAACCTGTGAGAGAACTTTAACAAGTTGCCGTTTAATGATGTTTGAATAATAACTGCATGTGTTGTTAAAACACATGCGAACTCTGCACCTAATACTCAAAAGAAACTGGGAAATTATTATAACCGTACTGGGACTTTTTTCTACAATAAACAATTGCCATATAACTGTAAGTTACTTAGTCATACCACTAAGTGAATCTGTGATTACCAGCGCTTCACTCCAATGTTAAAGCAACTCCGTTCTCTCTCAGCAAGACATATTTGGAACAAGCAAATTAATACTAACCATTAAGTGAGCGCCCAGGTCAATATTAACACAAAAAAAAATTGCACTTACTATTGTTTGTCAACGATACAAGAGGCTGTCCATTTGCCTTACAAAACACAATCAGGCTAGTAAGCCAAACTGTACATGGAGTTTATAACTCACAGAAGTCTCTCCTCCCATTCGACCTGCATCATCTCAACATTCCTCAATTCCTAGTCCACTATCTAACATCTCAGCCTTTTAACTCACTGCAGCAATGTGTTCCATTGAACACTTTCTCACAAATCACATTCATTTTGAACAGTTTATTTTTAAATGGAAAGAGCTTTATGATTGAGTTATACGTTTGGGTTATGATTCAAAACAAAACAAGCCTGTACCAGTTTAAGAGGGCAATAGATTGAACAATGCTTATCAAAGGCAAACAAGCCTGTTATGGGTAATTTCATAATTTCCTTTCTATTCCAAACTGACAGTAGGACCTATTTGCTCATCTCAATCCCAAGAGCTATTGATTTAAGCAATTCTTCATCTTTCCCAGTTGGCCAAATAATATTCACACCTATTGTGATAACAATGCTCCTATTCACATATGCACAGCCTGTGCAATCTGCAAAGGATATAAATTTCAGAGTGAGGCAGTCTTTCTGGTCAACAAGCCGGCTGGTGACTAACTGAACAGAAAAAAAATGGCAGATACATTAATGCCATGCTTCCTGGGGTGGGAATCAACAGAAGACAGACAAACTGACACATTGTAACTATGTTGAAAACCTGACCATCAAAGTCAAAGTCAAAGTGCCAGGTCCAAAAACTGCAAACGAAGTTGGACAGTTTTTGTAGGCGGAATGGCAATTGTAAAAGCAACCAAGACCACAAAAAGGGAAGGACTCTGGCTCATTACTTTCCTTATGTTTTCAAGAAGTGCAGTAACATGGTGCAAAGCAAGTGCTTTTGCTGTTACTCTGTACGTTCAAATTACTCACAGGCTTATCTTCCTAAATGTTTCACTGTGTGTCTTGAGAAAGTGTCAAGGACAATACCTGCAAAAGAGCACCTGGTAAAACGCCCTTGCCGCGTAACTGTACAAATGAAAAAAAAGACAGTTCAGGCACACTGCAAATTCCAAGACACTTGGTAGTTAGAAGGAAGCAGCATATTGTAACGGAGACACCCAGCATCTGCAAAACCCTCTTTACAATAATGTCCTTAAAGGTGAAACTAATTGGGCAGGAGTCTTTGAATGTTATTTGCAGATGATTCACAAAAATGTTCTGAACAACATATAACATCATCGCTGTCTTGAAGTCAGATGCTGAAATAGCATCAATTGCACGATTTAAGAATGTGAGTCACATCAATCATTGTACAAAATGACTCTCTCGACATGTTAAACGTGTGCTCTAATTAAAGGGCATTATGGTGTAATTTGTAAAATTGAAGAATCAAGGACCTATGTCCAAGATTAGAAAAGCGTGGGATGAGATAAGTAACAAATTAATGACTAAGCTTGTAAGTTGAGTATTGCTGTGAGACAGTCTTTAAAACCAAAATAGCTATACTCCAGATAAAATTAAGTTTTGAGCTTTACTCATTGGTAGGATAACAAAACAAGTAGTAAGTTGTTTTAGCTGTGAAGAACAGTTCTGCCACACTCTCCCTTCAATACAAAGACAGAAAATTGAGATCACTTGCCAAACAAACTTCACAATTGTGTTTACAGATCTACTAATCGTCTATAATAGTGAAACAAGCACTTGACAGATGCACTTTAAACAAACTAAGGTTGCAACTTCACTTTGTAATTTCTTTTTCCCTGTAAGCATTTTGTAACATAGGGGCAAGATTATGATCACATATCACCAGCTTTCGGGACAAGTGCGGCCCTCAGTTGGAGTTAGCCTGGAATTATTTTTCAGCAATAGGTGGCAATCAGAATTAAGCTTTAAAATGTACCTACAATCGTTATCTCCAGGCCTGACTATTGAAACACATTCGTAGCCGGCCTCCTTTTCTAAATGTGAGATCATCTAAAACTTGGATGCCTGTCTCCTAATGACGACAAATCTCACTCACTCCTGTTTGTGTGTCCAATAGTGGCTCCCCATTAATCAGTTTCAATTTTAAAATTCATTCCCATTTTCAAACATCTCCATGACTTCTCCATCTCTGTAACTTCATCCAGTCTTACTAACTCCAGATTTCAGTACTCCCCCAGTTCTGGCCTCTTGAGCATCCCTAATTTTAATCGTCCCACAGTTAGTGGTGGTACGTTCAGCTATTTCCTTTCTTAAACTTTTTTTTTTAAAACGCTCTTAAGAATCTTTGAAACCTCCCCTCAATCTTCATCAAGCATTATATCACATTAATAATACTGAGTGTCAAATTTTGTTTGATCATGAACCTCTGTGGAACTTTGGGATGCTCAAGTCAGTAAACAAGCTATACATAGATGTTCCTGATTTACAGCATCTGCAGTTCTTATAGAGTGTCATAATTTTTACATGAAAATAATCTCATTTTTCTTCCTCGAAAACATGCTTTATTCAGAACTTTCCTCCAACAGATTTTGGTCTAAACAGATCAAATTTATTTCAGCCGCCCTACGCATCGCGTTTTGCGAGTATCTTAATTTTCAATGTCAAGGAAATTCCGAACCTGACCAGCGTGACAGGTATCCAAATGTCAACTAAAATATACAGACTACAAAACTGCCAAGAAAAAAAAAATCCTCTGACCGTTAGCAATCTACATTCCATTCCATCCTAAATTCTTCACAGTATAGCAAGCCATTTGTTCACACACTTAATCCTTTTCATCATACTGAAGCCCTCTCAGTTCAGACACAAATAAGAAATGGAATTACTGGTTCCCCAGAAAAGAAAATCTGCAATGCACAGCATATTTAACTCACTACTGGCTGTATCTGTCCCAAACATCTTGGTAATTCTCTTTTCCAATGTAAACCCTCAGGCAAAAGGACAATGTTTCACTTTTGAGCACAGTGACTGCAACTAACCACAAAAATTCAAATCTTAAATGGAACTAAGTATCTTCCATTTCCCTACATGATCTTGATCTCCACTTTGACACGGGTACAAAAAAAAAAGGTACTCAAGTATTATTACAGTTAAATACTTAGGAGATATTGTACCAAGCTACATATATTCATTTTTTAAAAAGGAGTTTACAGAGTGGTAATGTCACCAGACTGATAATCCGGAACCCCAGCATAATGTTCTGGCAACATAAGTTCAAATCCCATCATGGCAAATGGTGAAATATGAATGCAATAAAAATTTAGAACAAGAAGCTTGCCTAATGTACTCATTAATTATAAAACCCACCTGATTCACTGTTTTTCATTAGCAAAGGAAAACTGCCATCCTTACCCTGTCTGGACAACAAGTGTTTCCAAACCCACAGTAATGTAGTTGACATTTTACTACCAATTAGGATAATATATCCTGACCTAGCTAATGAATGAATAATAAAAAAAGGCAAGGACCCCCCTGCTCTCGATGAGCAAATCATTCTCAATTGTATTTAAACAAAACAGAGGATGTAATCTCAGTACAGAGGGTTGCACATTTAAGACGAAAATAAGCAGGAATTTCTTCTCTCAGACAGTAGTAAATCTGTAGAATTCTATCCCGCAGGGGGCTGTAGAGGCCGAGTTGTTAAGTTTATTCAAAGTGGAGATTGATTAAAAATCTATTCTATCAGTAAAGGAATCAAGGCACACGGACAAAAGTGAGGAAAGTGGAGTTGAGGATTATCAGATCAGCCATGATTTCATTGAATTACAGAGTGGACTCAGTGGGCTGAATGGCCTACTTCTGCTCCTATGTTTTATGGTCTATAAATCTTACAGCCACTTGGCAACATCAGCATCATTCAAAGATTCAGCATCAGCTCCTACATGTCTATTGATATCACTGATCTTAACCATTCCACCAGTTCGCTTGATTGCTCCATGACCTGGGTGCTGTCAAGCGGTTTGCTCAGAATCCTGCCTTAGGTCAGTCACAAAGCAATGAGTCCATGCAGTTTCCTTCACACTGGCCATCAAGGTTAACAGTCAAAACCAGTTCTTAGAACTCATGAGGTCCACAACAGACAGAATTTGTTAAATGTGGTGAAGTAAGCAATTTTGCTATACCAATTAAATTTCACCTTTTACTAAGCTAGCACACATGTAGATATTTAACAGTGACCTTCACAGTATGCACCCGAGCGCGAATCAGCAATATTTTTAAAAATATAAATCAAAGCACTGCTGCTTCTGATCTGCAAGTGAGACTGACCATGGACAGAAATTAAAAAGGTGCAAGATCACTCTTCAGGGAGAGTGCACCAAAGCCAAAACAAACTTAGAAAATATTATTGAAATTTACTCAGCAGGAATTTAGCAGCATTGATTAAAATAAATCAGTTTCACCAATAAATTTTACATCAGAAGATTTAAACTGATGAGACCAGCATTTGAAAATTAACAAAGCTACTCAAGAATAAGTCAAGTGGAATATTAAGCAGAGACAGTAGGAACTGCAGATGCTGGAGGATCAGAGATAACAAGGTGTAGAGCTGGATGAACACAGCAGGCCAAGCAGCATCAGAGGAGCAGGAAAGCTGACGTTTCGGGTCTGGACCCTTCTTCAGAAATGGGGGAGGGGAAGGGGGTTCTGAAATAAATAGGGCGGAATAAATAGATCCTCCCTATTTCAGAACCCCCTTCCCATCCCCCATTTCTGATGAAGGGTCTAGGCCCGAAACGTCAGCTTTCCTGCTCCTCTGATGCTGCTTGGCCTGCTGTGTTCATCCAGCTCTACACCTTGTTACCTTGGAATATTAAGCAATCACTCGACTTTTTTCGGGAGGGGTGGAAAGTGAGAAAGAGAGAGAGACTGGAAAGACAACACTCAGTTAAATCTCTGCATTTAAAATCTTCTCCTGCTCAGCATTCTGCTTCTCTTCTGAATTCAGTATTACATGCCAGAGCACTATTATTACTGATAACTTTCCAGTACATTTCCCAGGGACTAGCTTTATGCATAAACAATGTGTTAACCTATTCCTATAAATCCCTCCATAGCTTTGTCACCCCCTCTACAGTCTCCTCTAGTCCTGCATT
Source organism: Ginglymostoma cirratum (assembly GCA_024137785.1). Classification (NCBI taxonomy): domain Eukaryota; kingdom Metazoa; phylum Chordata; class Chondrichthyes; order Orectolobiformes; family Ginglymostomatidae; genus Ginglymostoma; species Ginglymostoma cirratum. The sequence continues at coordinate 4,930,126 of JAHRHZ010000004.1, forward strand.
CCCCCCCTCCTGAACTCTTTTCTGCACGTTCTGGTCACTTGTGCATTATTCACCATATTTGCTGCAGCCAATAAATGGTGACACAGTCTTCAGCACTAACCAGTCAGAATCCTCAAGATCCATGCCCTTGGTCAGTGGTATGTTCACCCCTCCAAACACTCACTTCCTGGCTTCTCAGTTTGCCAATTGCAAATCAGAGAATGTTTTCATATGTGTGCTATATAAGTAGGCATTGTTGATGATGGGTTCAGTCTTACAGCTAAACTTGATTCGAACTTCAATCAAAATATTCCCTCGTGCTGACACCCCCCAAAAAGTGATCCAGATCAATGGAGATCCAAAGTTGAATCCTGACCATTTTCCTCCTTCAAGCATTGACAGCACTATCCCAAGTAAAATTGCTTTAACATCACAGTACAGCTATGTCTAAACCAGTGTCATGCCGCAAGCATTTTCTCACTAGGTCAAGATTATTTTGAATTTTTTAAAAAATGTAGCCCAATCAATGGAATTTTCTCTCATCTCAGCTTTCTTCTGGAACTGGACCATATTTCTTCAGCTTTCGTGTATCAAAGCCTAGCCAGAGATCAATAAACCTTTGTCTTCTGTAGTAGCACTGCTCTGCAATGACAAATCAATTAACAGAGGAGACAGAGATAACCATAACTGCAATGCAGACTGGCAGAAAGCATGCAGTATATTAAGTTATTTCAACATAAAATCAGAGTTGTTGCAAATGACTACAGCAAAACTGCTACTTTATATTAATATACTAGCATCTCTACTTTAAACAGTCTAACAGAGATATCATAACCACTAGCAATAAGCTGCACGGGTCTATCAGCTTCTTAAAAGCAAAAGATTTTCCTTTGTAGCTGAATAGATTATCTAATATTCACTAATGTGGATAATGTTACTGGTTTAAATGAGGCCTAGATTTCCTTCATAACCCAAGTCCCCAAAGGTTGGCAAATATTTAGGGGTGAAATGACAAAGCATTTTTTTTTAAAAGAACTGGTTCATGTGAAATCAAAATTACTGCATTCAACAACAAATGTAGCACATTTAAAAATGCAACATTACTTTAACGAAAGCACAAACATGAAAGACCAACATATTGAGAATGTTGCCTTAATGTACACTTAGCTACAAATTATCAAATGCAGCTTACGCAAAATACAGTTAGAATGGCAACCACAGCTATTCTTTGACTTTATTTCCTGCTGAAAGCTTAAACTCGGGTGCAAGCAGTAAGGTCAGAAATTCAGCCATGCTTTTTTTTTAAAAAAAGCATTTAAAGGTTCTCAATTCCTAAAGCACAGATGAAACAGCAGTTTGATTTAGGCAGTGGATGATTCCCTATTAGGTAATGGGCCAAGTGCCGGAAAATGAGATTAGAATAATTAGGGGATCGACAATTGACAATTGACAATTGTGGACGTGATGGGCTGAAGGGTCTTTTTCAGTGCGACAAATCTCTATGTCTCTGTGAAATCTAAACTTAGCACCTTATTCAAAGTGTTAGTCACCAACTACAAAAATCTGTTAGACCCGATAAAGGAAAAATTTAAACTAGACTGCCATTTATAAAGACAGTTATAAAAAGTTGATCATTGTGTTAATTTTCAAGCTACAACTTTTTTTTAAAAATGCAGAGTTAGAGTTATTATACTTTTCTACAGTTTTAGTTGATTACGCTATTTTAACAGCCTTTTTTTTTTAAATTTTTGATCACAAGAATGCAATGCAGCATAAATTTGAATGGTTAGTCATTAGTCTGGTCCGTTCTTTTAATACCACTACACCATTATTTCCTGCAAGAGAGTAACCAAAAAGGAAAAGTCACCAAACCAGACAATTTCAATTGTTTATAAATTTCCAAGCTCTTTTGCAACTGGTGACATGTACGTATTAAATGTTAGTCCAATTGTTCTATGTTTCATTGGATACATAGTTTAAGATGATTAATTTTCAGGACAATGGTGAAAAAGCAGAGATATGGGGTTAGAACAATACCTCTGACAAATAGCTAGCACAGGAACAACAGACCATGTGATCTCACCTGAAATGCAAGATCCCAAACACTGTAATCATGTCAATTTTCCTTTCAAAGAATGTTGCACAAAACACAGCATAACAAAAATAAAACTATTTTTCTGGTGATTCAATAGATAATTATGATAATAATTATAAACTTTTGCACAATGCATGCAGTTGGAATATGAAAACATTTAAATTCAGCAGCAATGGAATTTTCCCCTGCCCCCAATCCCATAAATAATGTCAAAGAAACTCTCAGAAGGTTTGACTTGATTTTTCCAACACACTCCTGACTGATCGCCCACATTCAAAACTTCATAAACCAGGAGGTTATCTAAAAACTTGCTGCCCCTATCCTGCCCTAAATCCTGTTCATCCATCACCCTGTGTTCACTGGCTTGTCGATTCCCACTTAACAGAACTCCAGAGTTTTTGGTCTGATTAACTGAAGATACTGTTATATGTGCAACAATTAAAATTAGAGATACTCAAGAGACCAGAATTAGAGCCGCATAAACAGTTTTAAGGGGTTGATGGGGTTGTATAGGTAGAGACGGGAAAGGCCATGGAGGGATTTGAAAACCAGAATGAGAATCTTCATATCTTTGGTTTTAGCGGCTTTGACAAAATCATCCATGTGTATACCAGAATGCACATTTGAAATGGTGATGTTCATGACAGCACTAGAGCACGAAGGTGAAACAGTGCAAATAGATGGATAGAGTCCAGCTTTGAGAGGTTGGCAAAGGCAAACCTATGAACAGCTAGCTAAAAAACATCTAGATAGAAAAGAAAATATACTTTAAATATTTTCAGCTTACAAATAAATGCACTAAACCATGTAAATTCATAACCAATTACCAGCAGGTTTTTCCTTTTAAACTTTAAAGGCATTGATATAACCAAAGAGGAAAAATATGTACATGTGCAGCCTTGTGGAAAAATGTAGTCTGGTTTAAAAAAGGTCTGTTCTCCATTGTTTCAGCTATTTCCTGAGGGGTGGAAAAAAAAAGGTTTGCTCACACTTTCCCATAACACCTATCTCTCTCACACAAACAAATGTGCACTTCAACGTATAAGAACAGCTTCTCAGACGTAGCTGCTGAAACTATACACTGATCCATGGCTCTAAACACCAGCTGTTCTTCTCAGAAGAGTCCCCAGGCTCTAAGTATATAAACTGTAACAGAAAATAAAAGTGTCCAACACCAACCAAGTGTTAAGACATTGCGGGTGGATTCCTAATCATATTAAGTATTGCTGCACTGGTTTGAGTTTCAGCACTGTTAATGCAGGTCTTACAGACGAATAATGATGGCTGGAAGTACCTTAAAAGAAAAAGCACTGTGCACTCAAGGGTGACCAATGAAGTCAAACCACAAGTGATCAGGAAATCATTGGAGCTCAATTACTGTTACAAAACGGGCAGTTCTATGAAAGACGCAAACATCTTTTCAAAGACATCAAGCCCATATTAAACCTGAACTCTTCTTGTTACAGGCAGTAATCTCAGCCACACACTTGCTGACATTTTCCTAACATAATGTTAGTGGCAAAGGGAAACCGTCTAATGCAGCAATTGTTTAAGATTTAGCCTGAGAGCATGCAATGAAGGCAAATGGGATTGCAACTTTCCAAAAGAAAACTGAACAAGCACCAAAAAACAATGAACTTGCAGGCTACAAGGAAAGGGAAGGGGAGTAGGATGAACGGGGTTATTCTTGCAGAAAGCCTGCATGGACTCAAAGGACCAAAGGGGCCTCCCTGCGCTGCACTCAGTGAAGCAGAAGTCAACTGCAAGAAGTAGTGCAATATATAGGAAGGATTTTGGGAAACTTGAAAGGGTTCAGAAAAGATTTAAGGGTGTAGCCAGGGTTGGAGGGTTTGAGCTCATAGGTTGAGGCTGAACAGGTCAGGACTATTTTCCCTGGAGTGTCAGAGGCCGAGGAGTGACCTCATAGATGTTTTAAAATCATAAGGGCGGTGGATAGGGTGAACAGACAAGGTCTTTTCCCTGGGATGGGAGAGTCCAAAACTAGAGATATAGCTGTAAGATGACAGGGGAAAGCTTTAAAAAGGGATCTAAGGGAGAACTTTTTCACGCAGAGGGTGGTGTGCATATATGGAATGAGCTGCCAGAAGTGATGGAGGCTGGTACAGTTACAATATTTAAAAGGCATCTGGATGGGTACATGAATGGAAGGGGTTTAAGAGGGATATGGGCCAAATGCTGGCAAATGGAACTAGATTTATTTCGGATATCTGGTCGGCATGGATGAGTTGGACCGAAGGGCCTGTTTCCACGCTGTACAGTCCTATTTGAACACATCAAAATTCCAATATCTTGTTCAACTATCATAATTAGCTAATAACATCAACTTCAGACCTTCTGGAATCCTGGTAAACAGCTCAGGTTTGATATTCTGGATATCAATGGAAGTCTATTCATGCATTCCAATTCTGAAATTAAAGACAATTGTAATACCCAAGAGAATAACCCAGGTGGAGTTAAAGGCAGAGATAGTAGGAACTCACCTTTACTGGCTCCAATCCCGCCTCTTTGTCTCCTCTCCACCTATCTTCTCCTTTATCCATCTTCTATCCGCCTCCCCCTTTCTCCCTATTTATTTCAGAATCCCCTTCCCCTCCCCCATTTCTGAAGAAGGGTCTAGACCCGAAACATCAGCTTTCCTGCTCCTCTGATCTTGCTTGGCCTGCTGTGTTCATCCAGCTCTACACCTTGTTATCTCTGGAGTTAAAGGCAATTGGTGACAAAGTCGGTAAGTTAATTGAGAGTTAGATAGAAAAGCCAGCACACATTAAATTCAACGTATAATCCTGAACAGATGGATCATTTCCACATATTACTCATAGAAAGTATTTATTTTTGAACTTCTGCAGCATCCCCTCCACAATAAAAAGTATTTTTCAGGAGTAAACCTAACAGCTTGGCATTTTTATTTTTTCTTAGAGAGTAAATTGTATGTTTTGCAAAACAATTAAAGTAAATTCTAATTTAATCTGCCAAAGATCACCACCCAGGAAATAAAGTTGGCTCAAATAGCCTGTAATTGAGTCTATGACAGCCAACTACAGTATTCATTTCTTGCCATTAAATAAAAATCTCAATAAATCATTCAATATAGCGAGGGGAAAAAAAAAAGCTTTGCGACTTGGGCTCCCACATCAATTAAGATAAAAGCACAAGTTTCTTAGCTACTGAGCCCTTCTTCAAGAAGTTAACTCCTGCACAGTGCATCTATGCAGACTCCCCTACCCTCCCCTCTCTGCAAATTACGTTTAGAGTATGAAGTTAAGAAGCACCAAGTCAGAGGGTCTCAGCCAGATTGCAACTTCCATTCACCTGGCATCCATCCAAAAAGTATCTTTCAACAGGAAGCTCCTGAAGAACCATCATCTGCACCTCCATCTGATTTTCCATCACCACTCCCCAAAGCCTATTGCTAACCTCAGCCAATGTTTCTTTGCTCAAGAGACTGTCAACCAATTCTAGAACCTTCTGCCCTACACAACTTTGTGCCAACTCAACAAGTGGCACTCTATTAGGATCAAAGAACATTATGTACATGAAAATCAATGCAGTTATCGGGTGTAGTTAGTTATCAGACCAATTACTGAGCAGGTCAAATGAGCATAGAGGGAAGCTATATGTATAACATACAGGATTTGTACCATTCTATTGAGACATTAATTAACAGATCTCACTTCCTGCTAAATGCATCACAATCTTGAAACCTTTGGTATATGTTCATTGATAGTATATAAAAAAATTTCAATTTTTTCAGAGAACATGTTGTCATCAATTGTCTTATGATTCAAATGTTTTCATCTTTCTCTTCATAATACTTAGCATCTAAAAACCAAATGGTGTTTTTTTTTTTGTATATATTGCAGCACTGCAAATAACCTGTTAAAGGAAATTGCACTCCGTGAAGGTTGGACAGTATTTGTAGCTAATGTGACAATCCCAACTGATGTCATTACTGGACAAGTCAGATCCCAAAGTGAAATCTAACTTCATAGATCATATTTTGTTTAATTTTGATATTAATAAGGTGGTCTCTCACAAACATAAGCACAAAATGCTGCAGATTTAACAGCAAAAGATATGTTTGTCAAGCAAATTAAATGATCAAATTAAAAACATTTTGAAATGCAGTGAAATATAATCTCATGGATTTTAAAACGCTCCTTTAGAGATCCAAATAAAAACACACCCCTGTACAGTACCCTCAAGGACTCCAACACCTCAAGGGGTTTACATTAACTTCCAGTCTAGAGAATCTGACAGCTTGTTCCTGGAGCTATGACACACCTCAGCTTAAACGTACTCAGTTTCAAATGACCTCTTCAGAGCTTTATCCAAACACTTCTCATCTGGGACAACCACTATCTACTTACTCTAATGTAATCTAGCATTAACAAACCTATTTTCTCCATTTCTCAGGAGCAACTTTACACATAAAAAGCTTCGGGAGAATTGCCCAGAACAAAGTAAAACTGAAAAGATCCGTCTCTATAAACTATAGATGATTCCCCCTAATCTTATAAAAAAAAAAGTTCAGAAATGTTTAACTGAAATCTTGAGGCACAATTGTTCACTTTGCAAGGTCATAAACCCCCCTATAGTAAATAAAAATCCATTAATTCTGAATGCTGGCCCTTATAAGCTGTAAAACAAAAATCACCATGGCTACAGAAACAAACACTCAACTTACATTTCCTTCAGACACAAAAATCTGTATGTCGCTACTTCAAGATCCCAAAATTCAAAATTTAACAGAAATTACATTAAAAGTATGTATAAATCTCAGTCTTCATCACACCAAATTATTTTACAGTTAAGGGGGAGCCAGTGGATGGGGTTTACTTGAACTTTCAGAAGGCTTTTGATAAGGCCTCACATCAGAGATTAGCATGTAATATTAAAGTGCATGGAACTGAGGGGATTGACAACCAGGAAACAGAGTAGGAATAAATGTCTCTTTTCACAAGTGGCAGGCAGTGGCTAGTGCGGTACCACACGCATCAGTGCTTGGACTCCAGCTATTCACAATATGCCTTAATAATTTAGATGAGGGAATTAAATGATATCTCCGAGTTTGTAGATAACACAAAGCTGGTTGATAGCGTGAGCTGTGAGAAGGACGCAGAGATATTTGAATGTAATTTCAACAAGTTGAATGAATGGGGAAATGCATAGCAAATGAACTATAATGTGCATAAATGTGAGGTTACCCAATTTGGCAGCAAAAACAGGAAGGTGGATTATTATCTAAATGATAATGACTGAGGAGTGGGTATGGTTGTCTGGTTGTCCTTGTACACTAACTGACATATCACGACAGTCTGGATCAATTAGGACTATGTTCTCCAAACTTTAGATGAATGAGGGACGATCTCAGAAACCTGTAAACTTCTAGAAGGACTAGACAGGGTAAATGCAGGAATGATGTTCCTGATGACTGGAGAGTCCAGAACCAAAGACAGCAGTCTAAGGATATGGGGTAGGCCATTTAGGACTGAGGAGGTGAAATTTCTTTGCCCAAAGGTGAACCTGTGGTATGTTCTGCCATAGAAAGCAGTTGAGGCCAAAACATTGAATGTTTTCAAGAGGGAGTTAGGTATAGTTCTTAGGGCAAAAGGAATTAAAGGGTATGGGGAGAAAGCGGGAACAAGGTTATGAATGGCATGATCAGCCGTGATTACATGGAATAGCAGAACAAGCTCAAAGGCCTGAGTAACCTACTCCTGCTCTTCCTTTCTATGTTTTCGTTGGCAGGTCTTACAGTTCAATGTGAGTATCCACAGTTGGAGTGTTCCCTGATCCCTATTTATTAACCAGCTTTGACATATCTAGACCTCTCTGCTCTAATGCATTTTTGGCCAGAAACCTATGCTTCATCAACTTAGGGTCATCCAAAACTGTTGCCTATACCCATGCTCACACCAAGATCTGGTTACTTATCAGCTCTATGACCCTACAGAGGCTGCCAGTCATCAGCACCTAATTTTCTGAAAAAAAAAAGACACAGTCAGTCTTGTCTTTGAATCCTTTCATGATCACATTCCTTCCTCTAGAACCACAATTCTGAGATCTCAACATTGGCCTTTCGAGCGTCACTAATAATTCTAAGTCGCTCCACTACCAGCAGCCATGCCTTCAGCCACCTGGGCACTAAAGCCTCTCTTAATTCCTCCAAGAACTTGAAGCAATCTTTTTGTCTTCATCCCCAAAATCTCCATAGGTTACTCAGTATACCATGTGCTGCTTAATCACGCTGCTAATGAATCACTGTGGGATATTTTAGGATGTTAAAGTTGCCTTATAGATAATGTTTTTGCTTATAGACCGATTAACTGCTTGGTCACAGCCACACACGTGAAATTGAAAATATATGCAAACCAATTAGCTATCAAATTTGCAAGCAAAGATTACCAAGCTGGCAAACTCGAGTCCACGTCACAAGAAGTGAGGGAAAATATAAATTGTATTTAACATCATTCACAAAAAAATTTACCTTGCAGTATATCAAGATACTTCAGCACAGGAAACAAATAACACCTAACCTTACAGTTCTTAGCTTGCAAATTGCACTGTATGGAAGCCCAGAACAGAAATTAAATAAAATAGAACACAAAATTAAGTCTACTTAAAATTATCAACAAAACATGCAAGGCTTTTTCTAGTATACCTGACCTATCCCCAACAATGCATCACGTGCTGATTATTTGCACCAGTCTGCACCATATGCAGTCAAATCTGACCATGAGTGCAGACTGGGCTAGATGCCAAGATGCCATCTTTTCATTCCGCAATTGTGACAATGATTCCCCTATATAAATAAAACAAATGTACTTTGCCACATCTGTGTGTTTTAAAAAGTTGCCACTTTAGATAAAATCTTCTTGCTATTTGACCAACTCCATGGGGGTTGGGAAAGAAAAAAAAAATCTGGAAAAGACCGCACAGAATAAAAGCAGCAGAACTAGACTACACGTATCCCCCCAAAACCCCATCCAAAAACCGCCAGAAGCCAGTCATCATAAAACACATTTAGAATCTAAGGTTAACTCAAATTGAATCATAAGTGCTCAATGCTGAACACACAAAAATAAATCAAAAAAATTATCCAAGGCAGTTTTAGACAAGCAAACAACTGAAAGACCAATATGCACTGTCTGAAATTCCAGTCTCAGACAGACCTTGGGTGCAATCTTGCTCCATTAAAATACACAGTCTCAACATTAAATATTATCTAAATGGCATGAAGAAAAATAAACACTTCACAAAGCATGTTTTGCTAGGTGTAATTTCAATAAAATATGTTAATTTTACTTTAAAGACTGGTCAGTTTCAAACTTTGTTACCATAAAGCAGGAGAATGTTTACAGTTTGTGCACAAACTTGTGAAATATAAAAACTAAAACTATTTTCTGATTGCATATGAAACATAATTGAATGACAAATTTCAATGACTATAAATACAATTTGTAAAGCTATATACAAATTATTTTTGCTTAACAACAACATTTGCATCCTTCTGACTTAAACAGTTGATAAAATAAAAATCACCCCTTTGCAGGCAACTCTAACATTGAACAAATACTCCAATTACTTAACTTAATTCAAACTCTCACACAAGTTACATTTCAATTTCTGGCAGTTTTGTATGGCATTTTGAGTATCAAACATACACAGTAATTAATAAAGTCTGTTAGATTGGGACAATTTCACTTTTGCTACAGATACCAAAACGTTTCAAACGGATGTTTTACAACCACCTAACATACATCCTGAACAAAAAATATACCAGCCCTAAACTGCAACAAGATTTGCATGTCACTATTCTTAAAGAAAAGGTGGCCTGTGTTATTCTGCCTCTGTACATTAAATCAAGATAACGCCTTGTGAAATCTGTGTAGCAGTGGAAATCTGCAGTGATGTACAGAGAGAGACTGACGCAGTGGTGCTGAAGTGCAGGGAGAGGAGACGGTGGAGGGAGGTGGGGGTTGGGAGGGGGAGAAGGTTGTTAGTGCAAGGATCCACTTGCAGGTTGCACTTACTGGTAGAGCTGCCCTGCATCTGAATGATGCATTTAGAATCCTTGCCGCTTTCTCTGGAGTTGAAGGGTCTGACCCGCACCGCAACTTTGACAGATGCTCCAGACATCTTGCTTCTTGTCTTGCTCTCTCACTTTACAGAAACAATCCCTGTATCAAAGATGATAAGGGGAATTTAATTCACAAAAGCTGTCCCTCACACTCTCACACACACACACACACACACACACACACACAGCGCTGCTGCGTAGCTTCTCTGATGTTTTGCTGACTTTACCAGTTGTTCCATTTCTTAACATGGCTGCCAGCTCAGGAGCTGCAGTCAGACTCGGATATTCCAAAAGGATTTCCAAAGGGAATGAAAATAATACAAAACTAAACCTTCACAAATCCAGTTCCTTCTCAGACACAAGTATAGGCAGATCACGGACATAACATTCAACATTCCTTCAGTCAGATCATTTTAAAAAGATAAACGCTGTATTCAAACACGTAATACCAACTGGCTGAGTCTTTTGGGGGGGGGGGGCCCCCAGCCCTTCATCTGCAATGAGACAAAACAAATCATTTATATCCCTGGCAGCTTCCTAACACAAAACACACCAAAAATAAAACACACAAAAATAACAAAATGACTAGATTCAAACTTCGAAGGAAACACATTCAATATCAAGAGGTGTATAAAACTTCTGCCTTTGAAGTTATTGAAATAAAAACAAAGATAAAATATAACTCCAGGATGGATCCAGGCTGTTAACAAGTCAGATTTTGGTGCGTGGCCAGGCTGAATGGGAAACAGTTTGTGGAAGGAATGATGCACAGTGCAATCCCACAGTGAAGCAGCAAGGGTTGGGAAGAGATGGGGAAACATACAAGCAGGGGTAGTGAAATGGAGGTGGGGGCAGGGGAACTGGCTGGTGCGGGGAAATTTGGATCGAGTTGGGGGGGGTGGTGGATTATGTGGGGGTGAGAGGGGTGGATAACAGAGGTCAAGATAGGAGTTAAACTATGGGATGTGAATGCTGTGGCTGGCGGGGTGATGACAGAAGTGGATGCTGTGGGTGTTGGGGGGAGGAAGAGGAGAGGTGGATGCTG
>JAHRHZ010000004.1:4944371-5001555 GCA_024137785.1 Ginglymostoma cirratum
CCTTCATTTCTGATGAAGGGTTTAGGCCCGAAACGTCGAGTTTTCCTGCTCCTATGATGCTGCTTGACCTGCTGTGTTCATCCAGCCCCATGCTTGTACACCCAATCAAAGTGGTTGGACGTGTGCAGAGTTTATTCAGCAAACAAGGGGACAACAGTAGGAAAACTGCGCACATCTTTTGCGATACTCGGACTCTCAGAAGTGTTGGTCGCAAATAACGAGCCATCGTTTACCAGCAGGGAATTTGAGTATTTCCTAAAGTCGAATGGTAGTCATTGATCTTAATAGGATAAAAGATTGGCACAACATCGTGGACCAAAGGGCCTGTACTATGCTGTTCTGTTCTATGTTCTATGTATTCGACATATAAGGACAGTTCCATACCAATCACCATCCAATGGTCTGGTAGAAAGAACAGTTCAAACTTTGAAGGAAGGCTTTAAGAAACAGCCTACAGTTTCATTAGATACCAAACTGCCCGGCTTCCTATTTGACTATAGGACCACCCCTCATAGAAACACTGGGATAGCTCCAGCAGAGTTACTAATGGGCAGAAGACTCTGCACCAGGTTATATCTGGTTGTCCTTGACCTGGGAGGGTAAAACAAAATTAGGAATGCCAATGCCAGACACAAGATTCCACTAAGCAAGAAAAACAGTTTGATTTGATTTGCTTTGTTGTTTGATTTGATTTATTATTGTCGCATGTACCCAAGTCCAGTGAAAAGTTTTGTTTTGCGGTCAGTACAGGCAGATCATAACATACAAGGACATACAGATCACAGGCTGTTTAGACAGAGTGAGGCATACAAGGTTACAGCTGCACAGGAAGTGCACAAAAGCAAGATCGACATTAGATTTGAAATTAGAGGGGTCCATTCTGCAGTCTAATAACAGCAGGGAAGAAGCTGTTCTTGAACCTGTTGGTGCGTGTGTTTAAGCTTCTGTATCTTCTGCCTGATGGAAGAGTTTGAGAGTATAATCCAGGTTGGAGGCACCTTTGCTGATGTTGGCTGCCTTTCCGCAGCAATGAGAAGTGTAGACGGAGTCCAGGGATGGCTTGTGTGATGGCCTGAGCTGTGTTCACAACTTTCTGTAATTTCTTACAGTTCTGAGTAGAGCAGTTGCTGTACCAAGCCATGACGCATCCGGATAGAATGCTTTCAATGGTGCATCTGTAAAAGTTGGTGAGGGTCCTTACGAATTTCCTAGACCTCCTGAAGAAGTGGTGTTGTTGTGCCTTCTTGACTGATTTATCAACATGGGGGGACGAGGACAGATTGTTATTTATTGTTAGTCCTAACAACTTGACACTCTCGACCCTCTCCACCTCAGATAGGGGTGTCTTCCTCCTTTCTTCTTAAGGAGATGATCAGTTCTTTAGTTTTGCTGACATTGAGGGAGGATTCTCATCTTTGCACCATGACACCAAGCATTCTATCTCCTTCCTGTATTCTGACTCGTCATTGTTTGATATCTCGCCCACAACAGTGGTGTCGTCAATGAACCTGTTGATAGAGTTCAGACGAAATTTGGCCGCACAGTCGTGAATTACAGCAGGGGGCTGAGTACACATCCTTGCAGGGCACTGCTGTTGGGGATTGTTGTGCAGGAGGTGCCTATCTTCACCGATTGCAGTCTGTGGGTCAGGAAGCTGAGGATCTAGTTGCACGTGGCAGTGCTGAGACCTAGGTCTCAGAGTTTGGAGATTAGTTTGGTTGGGATTATAGTGTTGAATCCTGACATAGGTATCCTTACTTTCTAGATGTTCTAGGGATGAGTGTAGGGTCAGGGAGATGGTGTCTGCTGTGGATCTGTTGTGTCGGTAGGCAATATGCAAGGGATCAAGGCAGGCTGGGAGGCTAGAAGGCTAGAGTTGAAGTGAGCCATGACTAACCTTTCAAAGCACTTCATAATTACGGAGGACAGAGCCACCAGGTGGTAGTTATTGAGGCACATTGGAGGTGTTTTCTTTGGTACTGGGATGATGGTGGTCTTCTTGAAGCAGGTGGATATTTCAGATTGTAGCAAAGAGAGGTTAAAGATGTCAGTGGTTACTCCCACCAGCTGATCTGGCCAGGATCTGAGTGCACAGCTAGGGACTCCGTCTGGGCCAGTCACTTTCCTTGGGTTCACTCTCAAGAAGTTAAGTTAAAGGGACAAAGTTTGGTGTAGGAACCACAGGAATGGCCCTGCATGTGTAGGAGGCATGGTCAACGTAAGGTCAGGTCTAGTGACATATGAAGTTCAGATAAGTGTGACGGTCCTGAACAAGCATGTGGACCATATTGAAAGCTGCAAACTCACAAATGGTGTGGGAGTAAGACATGCCTGGCTCCTCGACAGCCTTTCCAACTGTGCCAGAACCCATGGTTCTCCCCTTCCATCAAGCATTGAAGATACCTTGGAATCTGAAATGGACACAGAGGATGTCACTGCCTCTGCCAACTGAAGAGGAGAATGAATTTCTTGCAAGATGTTCCAGGTGCAAGAGGTGAACTGCTGTGTGTTACATGCTGCCCGTAACAGAGGCAGAGTTGGAGGAACCTGACCCGATGCTGAAATGCCCCTGGAGCAGCTATAGAAAAAAGAAATGGCCTCTGTCCTTGGAGTGAGAGGGGGAGTGATATGATGATTATAAAAAGGTCAGCCAGATGGATCTCGTAGAATATGAGTTCCTTGATTGGGCCAATCAGGGAGCCCTGGCTGAAAGATATAAACAGGAGTGCCAGAGGTTCTGTTCACTCTGACAGCTGATTTTGAGGGAGCCAGATCACTGTCAAGGTCTCTCCATGCGTAAATAAAGAGTGACTTGGTGACGGGATTCCAGCCTGTGTAGAGTTATTTTATATAGGACCATAGGATATAGAAACAGAACTAGGCCATTTGGCCATTGAGTCTACTCCACTCCTCAATCATGGTGATATGTTTCTTAACCCATCCTCCTGCCTTCTCCCTCTTACCTTTGATCACCTTACTAATGATGAACCTATCTATCTCTGTCTTAAATACACTCAATGATTTGGCCTCAAAGCTCTCTGAGGCAATGAGTTCCATTGATACACCACCCTCTAGCTGAAGAAATTCCTTCTCATTTCAGTTCTAAAGGGTCATCCTTCACTCTGAGTCTGTGCCCCTGGGTCCTAGTCTCTCCTACTACTGGAAACATCTTCTCCACATCCACTCTGTCCAGGCCTCTCCAATATTCTGTAAGTTTCAATCAAATCTCCCCTCATCCTTCCAAACTCCCTTGAGTATAGACCCTCAACAATTCCTCACATAACAAGCATTTCTTCCCTAGGATCATTCTTGTAAACCACCTCTTGATGCCTTTGAAACTCAGTACATCCTTCCTTAGATATGAGGCCCAAAACTACTCTCAATATTCCAAATGCAGTCTGACCAGAACATTATACAGCCTCAGCAATACATCTCTGCTCCTGTGTTCTAACCCTCTTGAAATGAAAGCTAACATTGCATTTGCCTTCTAACTGTCAACTAAACCTGTATCTTACCTTAATAGAACCCTACACTCCTAAGTCCCTTTGTGCTTCAAATTTCTGAAGCCTTTTCATGTTTAGAAAATAGTCTATGCTTCTATTCTTCCTACCAAGGTGCACAATCTTACACTTTCCCACATTTTATTCCATGTGCCACTTCTTTATCCGCTCTCCTATCTTGTCCAAGTCCTCTGGGGCTTCCCCATTTCCTCAACACTACCTGTCCCTCCACCTATTTTTCTGTCATCTGCAAACTTAGCAAGAATGCCTTCAGTTCCTTTGTCTAGATCGTTAATGTGTAACACATATAGTTGTAGTCCCAACACATTCCCCTGCAGAACTCTACTAGTCAACAGCTGTTATCCTGAAAAAGACCCCTTTATCCCTGCTGTCTGCCTTCTGCCAGTCAGCCACTCTTCTATCCATGCCAGTACCTTGCCCCTAACACCATGGGCTCTTGTCTTATTTAACAGTCTCTTGTGCATTACCCTGTCAAAGGCCTTCTGGAAACGTAAATAGATCACATCCACTGGGTCTCCTTTGTCTAACTTGGCCCGTACCCCCTCAAAGAATTCTAGCAGATTTGCAAGGTATGGCCTCCCCTTGACAAAGCCATGCTGACTCAGCCCTATTTTACCATGCACTGCCAAGTACTCCACCATCTCATCCTTAATAATGGTCTCTAAAATCTTACCAATGACTGAGGTCAGGCTAATTGGCCTATAGTTCCAATCTTCAACTGCCCTCCCTTCTTAAACAGGGGTGTTACATTAACCATTTTGCAGTCCTCTGTAACCATCCCTGACTCCAGAGATTCTGGAAATATCAGCATTAATGCTGCCACAATCTTCTCAGCGATCTCCTTCAGAACTCTGGGGTGTGGTCCACCTGGTCCATGTGATTTATCCACCTTCAGATCTTCCAACTTCCCAGTACCCTCTCCTTAATGATGGCTACTACACTCACCTCTGCTGCCTGACACTGTTGAAGTTCTGTATGCCACTCGTATATCTATTCAGTTCCTCCGCTATTTCTTTGTTCCTCATGATTACTTTTCCACCCTCATTTTCCAGTGGCCCAATGTCCAATTTTACCTCACTTTTACCTTTTAGGTATTTAAAAAACACTCGTGCAATCTTCTTTTATATTACTAGCTAGCTTACTCTCGTATTTCATCTTTTCCATCACTGTTACTTTTTTAGTTGTCCTCTGCTGGTTTTTAAAGGCTTTCCAAACCTCTGGCTTCCTAATAATCTTCACCACATTGGATGTTTTTTCTTTTGCTTTCATGCTGCCCCTGATTCCCTTTCTCAGCCATGGTCACCTCATCCACCCTCAGTATGTTCCTTCTTCCTTGGGATGAATTTCTGCTCTGCCTCCTGAATTACCCCCAGAAATTCCTGCCATTGCTGCTCCACTGTCTTCCCTGCTCAGCTCCCTTTCCGATCAACTCCGGCCGGCTCCTCCCTCATGTCTTTGTACCTACCTTTACTCAATTACAACACCATTACATCTGATTCCAGCTTCTCCCTCTCAAGCTGCAGGGTGAATTCTAGCATATTATGGTCACTGCCCTGTAGAGGTTCCTTCACCTCAAGGTCCCTAATCAAGTCTGCCTCATTAAACACCACTAAATCCAGAATTGCCGTTTCCCTCATGGGCTCTTCCACAAGCTGCTCCAAATAAATCCAGCCAACTGAGCTCACGGAACCTCAAATAATGAGCTACTGATACCATGAGAATATTTAATGTGAGAGATGAAAAAGCTCAAAGCTTTTTGTACTCTCCACAGATGCTTTGCCAAAATAAACCAAAAGGTAGCCTTAAATTTGTCTGTTTCTACAAAATGATCAAAAACAAAGTTGCTGGAAAAGCTCAGCAGGTCTGGCAGCATCTGTGAAGGAGAAAACTGAGTTAACGTTTCGGGTCTGGTGACCCTTCCTCGGAACAGACCCTTACTCAGTTCTGAAGAAGGGTCACCAGACCCGAAACATTAACTCAGTTTTCTCCTTCACAGATGCTGCCAGACCTGCTGAGCTTTTCCAGCAACTTTGTTTTTGTTCCTGATTTACAGCGTCCACAGTTCTTTCGGTTTTTATCTACAAAATGATCCCTCTCTTAAGAAAGGCAAAGGTAATAAAGAGAAACTGGACTAATAAAATGTCTTCAAAGTGCTTTAAAGCCAAATAAGTACTTTTGAGGTGTAGACAAAGTTGTAATGAAGGGAAATATGGCAGCCAATCAGCACACAGCAAACTCCTATAAACAGAAATGTGACAATGACCAGTTAATCTGTTTTTGTTATGTCGTTTTATACCAGGACACTAAACATAGCATCCCCGATCTTCCTGCCCTACTGCCCTGTTTAATATTTATTTTTTCATCCAAGGGACAGCACTTTCTGACAGTGTAGCACTTCTTCAGCACTGCACTGCACTTTCAGCTCTCCTTCCTGTGTTGATGTCCCATGTAGGACCCGAATCCACAACCTTCTGAAAAAGTCCAGCCATAAAGCAAGGTAAACTCAGAAACAAGGATTATTTTCTGAATGACCAGTACACCTGCCTGCCTGGCATTTCTACCAGTTACAGAAAGCCACCTGTGGGATCCCACGCACCGTTTCCCTTGAGCCAGCCAGGGATGTCAAGTCCATGAGAGGGAAGCAGCATGTCAGAGTAGCACTCAACACCATCCCCGTACCCTCAAACTCCTATTGGACAAACTGGGCCTGGAAATTGGCGTCTTTCAAGGTTCAGGAGCAGAGCCACAAAAAGTTCTTAACTTTCCCGCACCTCCTTTAAGATGAATGGGTAACACTTGGTCAGCAGTGTAACAGCCCCTTCCAACGGGGGTAAATGGGCTACAATTCCCCCAACAATTAGCAAAAAACATGAAAGCCAGTCTCACCCACAGCTGCAAGCTTTAGCTGCAGGTATCCAACACACATACAGTTTTCTGCTTTTGGTTGAACGTAGCATCTCAGTGTTAGTCTGTTACGAAATGCTTTGGTGAGATACAGGGTAATAGTTGTTAGGTTGGTGCCAATTAACTTCATTTGACAGAACTCAAAGTGGTCTGAGCGTAACGTGGGTGTGAATCAAGTAGAGATGTAACAACCACTTAACTGTGACTCATTTTCAAACAAACAAGTTCATCAACTGTTACGAAAATCCTCACAATCACTCACTCTACACTTAAATACATGTCCTGATTCACTGAGTCAAAGACCAGATAAGAACCAAGTTCTGAAGAAGGTCTACATGTAAAATTTTATTTTACCTATACTCTCCTGGCTGAGTGCCTCCAACATGCTCTGTTTTTGTTTTTCACAAACCATTTTTAAATGCACGAAGTACTATACCACACTACCTTGCAGAGCAAGTACTGCCTGCTTTTAAAAGGTTTGAGAACAAGAAGGGGCAGATTTGAAGTAATTGGTAAAAGAAGGAAAAACAAGATTAAGAAAAATTCATGCAGCAAATAATTAGGGTGTGGAATGTACTGTCTGAGAGTGTGGGGAAGGCGGGTTCACTTAACACTTTCAAAACGGAAGTAGACTTGCCCGAAAAGGAAGATTGCGTGGGGTTACAGGAAGAAGGCAGGAGAATGGCACTAAGTGAACTGTTCATTTGGAGCGTTGGTGCAGACATGATGGGTTAAATGAACTCTCTCTGTGCTGTAACAGTTCTGTGTTTCTGAGAACTAGCCTGTGGAAAGTTTCCATGCCAATTTCCAAAGGATACATCAGCTTGACATGGAAAGTCACTTCAAAGCAGGAAGAGCTCCATAATGATTTTCCCCATCGGACTCAAGTTTAAGTTTGGTATTATCACACCACCTACACACTTTACTCTTCAATCCCCTTGTAAATACATAGCTTAGTGTAAGAAAACCTTTGTGGCTTAATATTTTATCGACTTGGGAAAGACTCATAAAATCTTTAATCCAATGTTGAAAACTCAACTTTAAAAAAACTTTAGTAAATTTAAAAGAAACATAGAAAGTTTTTACAGCACAGAGAGGTCTAAAACAAAACAAAGAACTGCAGATGTTGGAAAAACTCAATAGGTCTGACCGCATCTATGAAGAAACAACAGCGTTAATGTTTTGAGTCCAGGGACCCCTCTTCGGACTGGACTTGAAACTTTAACTCTGTTTTCTCTTCTCAAATGCTACCAGACCTGTTGAGTTTCTCCAACAACTTTTGTTTTTGCTTGTTACAGAGAAAGGCTAGTCCGCCTATGAGCTTTGTGCTGACCAAAAACAAAGAGATATCCAGCCAAATCCACCTCCCAGCAGTCTCTTGCCTGTTTATTGATAGAACTTGGGGTCAGTTAACTGGATGGCTAGTTTGCATTGAAGATTAATACCAACTGCATGGGTTCAATTCCTGCACTAGCTGAGCGTTATCAGGAAGGACTGCCCTTCTCAATCTATCCCCTTACCTGAGGCATGGTGACCCTTAAGTTAAACCATCACCAGTCAGCCCTCCTTAATGAGAGAGCAGCCCTCTGGGATATGGCTTCTTTATTAATTAATAGACTATCGAGTGCATACACAAATGTTTTTTACAAAGCAATTTGGATTTGTGGTTTTCAAT
The DNA here is from genome assembly GCA_024137785.1 of Ginglymostoma cirratum. Classification (NCBI taxonomy): domain Eukaryota; kingdom Metazoa; phylum Chordata; class Chondrichthyes; order Orectolobiformes; family Ginglymostomatidae; genus Ginglymostoma; species Ginglymostoma cirratum. Next base: position 4,952,472 of record JAHRHZ010000004.1, read on the forward strand.
CCTTCAGGCAGTCAGTTCCAGACCCTCAGCACCTCAAGTCATTTAATTCTGAAAAGGTCGGTCACTCAGGAAGATACGGAGATAGGAAGCTGGGTCTACTTGTGGAGACGATGTGAAATGAATGGAAATGAATGTTTTAACAAGTCTGTAACATGCATGGTCACTAGCACAGTAAACCTGGCAATTCTTCAAACATGTAAAATGCCTTTGGTTGCTTTGAGCCGATAATAAGAAATCTCAGTAGTTGCATCCTTAACATAGGAGCAGTATTAGATCGTTGGATTTCTCCCGCCTACTCCACCATTCAGTTACAATCTTCTCTAACATAAGCTTCCACATCCTCAACTGCTACCATCCAGAACAGCAGATGTATGGAAACACCACTCACTGCAAGATTTCCCCCATCCCTGAAGCTGACTTGGAAATGTTACACCATTCCTTCAGAGTCATTGTGTCAAAATTCTGGGACTCCCTCCCTAACAACATTGTGGGCACATGGACTGGAGCAGCTCACCACCTCCTTCTCAAGTGTAACTAGAGACAGGCAATAAACGCTGGGCCCAGCCAGCAAGGCCCACATCCCATGAATGAATATGAAAAAAACTAGATCATAGATGCAGAGCCTATATCTCAACTCCATCTGCCTGTGGGACCCAGCAAAACATGTGAACTAAGTTTATCTTTGAGTTTTATCTAAAACATTAATGGGAACCAAATCTTCCTCCAAATTTGTTGTGTTATCTGAAATAATTCATTATATTGAAAAAAATCTATTTATTTTTGACCTTGTTTCTTGACAATCTTGTTGTTTTAGATCACAGATTAGTGAAGTTTAGGATTATGAATAGAAATTTGTTGCAGGCATAAATGCTTAAACAATAAGTGTCACTCATATATAAAAATCTTTTTCTGTCCTTTATGCATGATACAAAATATAATGTAACTGTCACAGACTCGATTATAAGATTATGATCTGAGCTGTCACCAAAATAATCAAACACCCAGCATGGAAAACCTCATGCAGAATTCTTGGTTTAAAGTCTCATTGAACTTTTGCTCTTGTAGAATCCTGTGAATTTCAAATATGGGCGCATGGTATCTTGCAATGACAAGTGGAATGCAGAAATTACACATGCTGTATTGTTACGGGATGTATTGACTTTTACCTTGGACGTTTCAAAGCTAAAAGCAGAAATACGTTTAGCAGGAGGGATTAAAACACAACATGACAGGTAAAGAGTCTGAGAATTCTGTCACTCTCAATGCCTTACAAATGCTGGCTCTAAGAATGCAGTATAATGCAGATTCTGAAAAAGAAATAAAGCATGTGCAGAGATATTTTAATTGTAGATATTGTGCTTTGTATCTGCTAAAATTTTGTTTGTAATTCCTATTTGGACTGACCTTGGAAACAGATTAACAAGGTTGCTACACAAAATGATCAAGTTAATATTCAACGTATCACAGTGGGGAAGCTAAATTCTCCACTTTACACTCACTATGAAAAGAATACACATTCCTTGAATTCATAGGGACACTTCCAATGGATGAATCTAGGCTCCAAGTCTTAACCTTCAGTATAAACCTTCTTTATAATTTTGACCAACCTTTTAATCCACAGAGGTAATTTCAATGTCTCAATGCTCTCAGACTGTGAGCAGGCTTCACCTTTGCCCTACAATTTTTTTTCCTCTCTGTCGGCCACATTTATTCCCTGGCAACTCACTGAGGCTGAACCAGTTTGCAACCTCGATATTCTATTTGTCCCTGAGACGGGCTTCTGGCCAAATAGCTGTGGCTTTACAAAGACTGCCCGTTTCCACAGTGTAACATTGCCCAACTCTCCCACAAGGATGCAGAAGTTATGCTGCAGCTATTCAAAACCTCGGTTAGACCCCACTTGGAGCACTGTTGGCAGATCAGGGCACTACACCTTAGGAAGAATATACTAGCCTAGGAAGGACTACAGTGCAAGTTTACAAGAGTGAAAACTGGACTTCAGGGGTTATGTTATGAGTAGACTACAACAAATTAAACCTGTTTTCTCCAGAATTTAGAAGGTTAAGGATGATCTGGTCAAAGTTTTCAAGAAATCAATGGAAAAGGCAGGGTTGATAAATTATTTCCATTGGTTGGTGATTCTAGAACAGGGCTTAGTCTGAGAATTAGGGCCAGACCGTTCAGGACAGATGTTAGGAAGCACTTCTACACACAAAGGGTGGTAGAAATTTGGAACTCTTTTACACAAATGGCAGTGAATGCTGGATCAGTTGTTAATTTTAGATATGAAATAGATTTGTTTTAAGCAAAGGTATAGTATTAAGGGGTATGAGCTAAAGTAGGCCACTAATCAGCCATGATCTCATTGAATGGTAGAACAGTTGAAGGGGCTGAATGGCTTACTCCCGTTCCTACCTTAGCTCATGTGCTGCAAAAACCCTCATCCACGGCTTTGGTACCTTGAGAATTAATTATCCCAATGCATCCTGTGCTCCAGCTCCTTCATTCTACGATCTATAAACTTCTCATGTTCGAAACCGTTGCCCTCAGTCACAGAGTTCCATTAATCAGTCAGTCTTAAATTGGTTCTCAACTAAGCAACGCCTCCATTTCATAATTTGCATCCTTGTTTACAAAGCCCTTCACAGTATACTCACTCCCCAGTTCTGATGTCCACCAGCCCCACAGCCCTCTAAGATATCACAGAAACTGTGTTTCTGGCCTCCTGAGCACCCCCAGTCTTAATCACCCACCATCAGTGACTTCCCTTCAGCTGCCTAGAGTCTAAGCTGTGGATATCTCTCCATAAACCAGCCTAACTTTATTCCTCCTCCACACAGTCTAAAATTATCCCTTCGTCAATTTGTTTCCACTTGACTTAATATCTCCTCATAACAATTTTTAAATCAACCTCTTCAGAGATGTTATGACCCACATCTGAGGCAGGTGGGATTTGAACCCAGGCCTTTTGGCTCAGAAGTTAGGACCATCGTACCACAGGAGCCCCTAATGTCACCTCACATACCTCAGTGGCAAATTTTGTCTTATACTGTGGCTGTGTTACCTTGGGATACTTTATGAAAACACTGTATAAATTGCACATTAGCTGCTGCCATATAAACTTAAGTTGTTATTGTGGTTGTTCTTAAGACTTTTGGGCTGTTGTAATACTCTAGATGTGTGGTCTGTAACTGAAATCCCACAACTTGAATTAGTGCCAAACTTTGCTACTTTACAAGGCTCTGAGGGTTGCAAAGCTGTTTAATTTATATATAGGTAAGGTACACCTCAATCCTCCATAATTCTACCACTCTCTCCTCACATTTTTCATCAGAGGGGTCAAAAACCGAGGGACATGATTTTAGGGTAAGAGATAAAAGGAGAGTTGAGGAAAATTGCTTTCGTCTAGAGGGTAGTAGCAGTCTGGAACTCACTGCCTGAAAAGATATTGAGACAGAAAGTCATGTAGAATTGGGGGCACAGCTTGAAAACTGGAATTAAAATGCATAAGGAGAAAACATGAGAATAGGAATTTAGGAAAAAAAAAAATGGGTGAACGAGGGATCTGGTGTATAAATCACCAAAGATGGATGGACTGGTCAGAGAGGCTGCTTAAGAAAGTGAACACCATCCTCAGCTTTGTCAACAGGGACATACATCACAAAAGCAGGGAAGTAATGTGAAACCTATACAAAAACTGGTTTAGCCTCAGCTGGAATATTGCGACCAGGATGTGAAGAGGGAGAAAAGATTTATGAGAATGGTCCAAGGACAATAGATTTCAGTTACGTAGATATACAGGAGAAATTGTTATCCTTTGAAAAACAGGAAGTTGAGAGGACACCGTTAGACCATAAGATCTTAAGGAGATTTGATAGAGGTGTTCAAAATCACAAGGGGTCTGGACAGAGTACTTAAAGAGAAACCTTTCCCAATGGTGGAGTGACCATGAACAAATGGCCTCAGATTTAGGTTAATTGGCAAAAGAAGCAATGACAACACAACAGAAAGCTTTTTCACACAGCAAGTAGTTAGGATCTTGAGATAGGAAATTGGATCAATATCTGTAAAGGGAAATTGCAAGACACACAGGAGGCAGGCAGAGGAGAGAAACAAGGTGACTTGCTCTTTCAGTGAACCAGCTCAGATACAAAATCGGCCCAATGGCTTTCTTCAGTACTATAAATATTCCTACGATGCCATTCAGCCCCTCAACCCTGGACCAGCTCTTCAAACAACAAGCTAGTTAGTTCCACTCTCAGTTACACTGGGGAATATCTAATCTCCTCACACCTGTCCTGTGAGAAATCCTACAACTCACATCTTACAATCCTTCTTTGGAAACCTGTGTCTTAGAAATGGAGCTTTTCTTTTATTTGTTTACGAGATGTGGGCATTGTCTATTAAGAGTCAGCCATCTTGATGTAGCTCTGGAGTCACATGGAGACTAGACCAGTTAAGGGCAGCAGATTTCCATCCCAAAAGGAGATTAATGAACCAGACAGGTTTTTACAACTATCGACAATTAACCAGTTCCTTTATTTACTTTTGTTATTCCAGATTTCTTGATTGAATTCAAATTTCACTGCTTGCCATCATGGAACTCAAAATGCTTGTCCTTGGGATATTAGCCTGGGTTTCCAGATTACTAACACAGTGGCTTTACCACTGCATCACTTTTCTCCCCCCTCCTCAGTTGCTGTCAGACCTGCTGAGTTTCTCCAGCATCTTGTGATTTTATTTCAAACTACTGACAATGTGGCAGCTGTATTGAATAATAAAGCACAAAGCCCATGCGTGAGACTTTCCATAAGGAGTCAACTATCTTAATCTCACATACAGCAGTAGGATTATTAGCAGAAAACTACAGCCAGTAGGCAAATCACACGGAGCAGCTGATTCACACTTTGATCATGATTGTTGTCAAGCAGCTGACAAAGGCTCCTGTGACTCAGTGATTTGCTTCAGTCATCGTTGAGAGTGACGTCTTCGGGTAATTCAGGTTAGGAGCGCTTTCAACATAAGAATAACAAATCAGAAATCACCCAGATTTACATGAGGAATGCTAAGGGACTTGACCAGGTGGATGTGGAGAGGATGTTTCCTCCTGTGGGAATATCTAGAACAAGGGCTCATAGTTTGAAAATAATAGGTTGCCTATTTAAAGCAAATGACGAAAATTGCTGAGGGTTGAGTATCATTGGAATTCTATTCCTCAAAAGGCAGATGTAGAACCTTTAAATATTTTTTAGGCAGCGGTAGATTCTAGTTTACCAACAAGATGAAAGATTGTCAGGAGATATGGTTTTAACCTCAACTCTATACTCCTGCATATCAGTCATAATGAAATTATTGAATGGCAGAGCAGGCTTGAAGAGGTGACTAGTCTCCTCTTGTACCATGTTTGCATCAGTAACTGCTGGTGGCTCAATGGTGAATCCTTGCCAAAAAAATGTTAAGCTCTTAAAGAGGAGGTACACTCCTTGGCCACTGTACCAACATTCACATTTGAATGATTGCAAATAAAAACAAAAATCAGCTTTTTGATAATTAGATACCACACCACTAGTATGATATCTAGGGTACAACCGTAGAGTCAGGGAATTGTACAGCACAGAAACAGACCCTTTGGTCCAACCAGTCCATGCCGTACATCATCCCAAATTAAACTCATCCCACCTGTCTGCTCCTGGCCCATATCCCTCCAAACCTTTCCAATTCGTGCACTTATCCGAATGCCTTTTAAATGTTGTAATCACACCCACATCCACCACCTCCTCAGGAAGTTCATTCCACACGCAAACCACTCTAAAAAAAAACATGCCCCTCATGTCTTTTTAAAATGTGCCCCCTAGTCTTGAAATTCCCCTACCTTAGGGAAAAGGCAACTATCATTAACTATATCTACACCCCTCATTGTTTTATAAACTTCTATAAAGGTTCCCTCTCAACCTATGCACCAGTGGAAAAATCCCAGCCTTTCCTTATAACTCAAACCTTCCAACCAATGCACTAAGAACATACATGGGTTTATGGATCTGTTTTCCCAACTTCAGAATAATGAAAGCATTGAAAACAAACCAATGACTCTTACATGCATCCTTTGGAATATACCGCTTCTATGTACATCAACAGACTAAAAAGCAACAATAAACATTTTCCTGCCTCACTTCCAACTTCTCATTGCAACCAACTCACTCTTCAATAAATGTTGGAAGGGAATTTGCTACAGAATTAATTAAATATCTCAGGTGTTCTGGCCTCACTAACATATTACAAGCTCAGTGACTATATGGAGAAGTGCAATTCCCTTTACTCAAAGTATACTTGAAAATGTAATACCCAGGCATCAAAAGTTTGGCATATACACTTGCTGTAAAAAGCAGAGCAACTGCTGAATTGTATTCTGGCAGTTGTGGTGCAGAGAATAAAATGAGCATACGTAGTAGTTTTATCTGCAGAGAATTGCTCCACAACACTTCCACATTTCTGCAGTTAGAGTAATCAAATTCTATTCAGCTGAGTATGTTAACTGTGAAAGACATCAGGAACTCGAACTTTTTGGAGAGGAATGAAGCCTTGTGTAAAAGTAGGGTTTAATGACAATGTAAGTGAACGTGAAGTAAGCTGTTGTCACTGTGACCTTTGTAGGCAATGTTCTAGGACTCTGCTAGGAGATTGGAAACTTTGCAACGCAAAGGATGTTGGTCTGTAGCTTTACCATCACGTACAGTTTATTAAGAGACATTATTTAATAATAACAACCTAGGAATCAGCCTGAGTTTATATCCAAATATCCAAACAGCTCAGATGGAAAGACCCTACATGCATAGAACAGCAATAAACAAAATTAACTGCTTTGTTGTAAATTATGCATTTGATTGGATTACCATTCACTATGGCTGAGACACTAAGCAGGCAACCTGCTCCTGGTTATGGCACTGTTAAAGTGACCATGGACATTTGTGGCCGAGGAGGACTCTCCACTGACATTCCTTCTTTATTATTAGAAAATGTCTAGCCTCCACCTGGCTACTCTTACATAGATGAGTTTGGTAATCATGTGTTACAAAGTCCCTTCTTTTTATAGTGGAATATATTGCATTACTGTACCATTAATCTGTTTGTAAAGCAAGGTGTATCAAATGGCTGCAGTCCTTCGCACAAGCTTTAACATCAACACTACTGCATCTAATAGTAAAATTAATTTTGATTCCTTTCTGCATTTACTTGTTGAAATCAGAATTGGGCACAATTATAAGTGGCTTTATGACTATTCTACATGAAGGTTCATCAAAGCCCCTCTCATAATAAGCTTTAGGAGCTGCAATGTACAATGCCTAGTGCTATTCATCAAAGCTGAATTCTACCACAGCTTGAATCTAGAATCCCTGCAAAAGCATTTTGCACAAGAATTGCAAAGTCTTCCAACAGCATGGAGTACAGCAATCACATGGGAAGAAAAATGCCACGCTGCTACATTGGGCTTAATTTGAAAATCAGAAGTAATCTTAGTTATAGTGAATCTCTTCAGAAAGTTGAAAAAGCATGCCTGGATGAAGTCCTAGGAGGAACTTCCACCAAAGAGTACAATTGTGGAAATGGTGCATATAGGGAACTGCATTCACTACAAGGCACTTGGTAACAAAAAAAAAAAGGGGGGGGGGGGTCAAAACAAGCACATTGCAATGCTCTCTTTCATGCAATACTCCATTTCTATCACATCCTACACCTCAATTAGTTGGAAGTAATTACACTAATATTCAAAAGCAAACCAATGACTATAATTCAAGGATTTTCAGAATTTAGTTCAAATTGAGAGTCAAATGATTATTTACGTAAGTCAGGAATGTGGAGCTGAAACTAGAAAATCAGATCAATGATCTTATGAAATGGCAAAAACAGACAAGATGCCAAATAGCCTACACTTGTGTTTTTTTTCCTAACAAGAGAAATAAAAATTTGAGGCAAATCTTTCAGCAAATAAAAAAGTTGATAAAAGTTATTAGCAACTGAAAGCTTGTCAGACTAGACTTTATTCAGGACAAAAATTTACAGATACATCATGGCCATCTTGAGGAAATGGGATGGGCAAGAAAGGACTATAGCTCCCTGAAACTGTTGACTTTGTTATAGCATTAGATTATTTTCATAAATAATCGCAATAAACAAATAAGTCACAACATGGGAATATATTTTATTGCACTTTATTTTAGAATTAGACTCCCTATGCTGCAAAATACTCATCCAACGTTCACTGCAGATGACTGTTTTCATTAAGCCCTGTGAACAGAACAGCATCTGTAAATTTTATCTGATTTGACAGAAAAAACATTTCTACGCTGACCCACATGGCCTCAGGTCTTCTCAAAGCATTTTCCTTGGCCAATTAAGTGTGCATGTAGACACTGTTATATTATCAAAAATTGCAGCAGTTAATTGTTCACACAGCAAGATCCAAAGAAACAGTGACACTTATTTTGATTGTGGCTTAACCATTGGCCATGGCATCAGGACATCTGTCATGACCTTCTCTGGACTGTATCACAGGATCTTTTATACCCACCCAGACGTGGCACCAGTTTGACATCTCATTCCAAAGGGGAGCACCTCAGACAAGGCAGCAGTCTCAGTACTGCACAGGACTGCCAACCTGAAAATGCTATGCTCAAGACTCTGAAATGCACCTTAAACCCACAACGTTCTGACTCAGACGCAAGTGTGCTACCCACAGAATCGTGGCTGACATGATGTGTGAAACATACAGAACAGCATCCAGGTAGTTCTTGACAAAACATTTTGCAACATCTGCATTATAACAGCTTAACAATTAACAGCTAGAATACCAGTTTAACAATTAATGCAGATAGATAGGCATTGGTCAGGCACAATTTCTGAAAGGCTAATACATAAGGAAACAAAACGAGTTAAAATTCAAGGAGATAGGATGATGAGTCATTCTCAATTGTGCTCAGGTCTGTATTGTCCTCTTCAAAAATTATTTAGATGCTTTTCCTTTGCTACTATTATATATTTCACTCAATTTTTTTTTAAAAATCAACATGTTCAATCATATTAAGATGCTTCTCCAGGACAGGTGAGACTTGAACCTGGACCTTCTAGCCTAAAGGTAGGGACAACACCACTGCACCATAAGAATCCTAACACAAGTAACTGATATGCTTACTGCAGTCACATAATTCAACTGGCTTAAGACAGAATTCTCAACAACTTCACCAGCTACCTCAACCGTTTTCAGTTGATGGCTGGAAGCTTGTGCCCAGAAGTTAATCTGGTCGGTTAACAGGTACATTCAAAGTAACATATGGAACCTTTGGATTCCAATGTGCACCACACACCATTTTTGTCCATTTAAAGTTTACCTAATCAATATTCATACATAATAATATCTGTAGAACATTCAATTTTAAATAATGAAGGAATTACTCATTCCTGTCACAGACTTGTGAGGAGAGAGTTGGGCAACAGTTACTGCATCTTTTATTTTAGTACTAAGTAATGCAGAAGAATCAGTCGCATATGTACAACTTTGGCCCTTCTTTGCCTGCCATTGCTCAAGTTAGATCAAACCTTGAAACAGAAGTTTGAAGAGGCAGGTAAAATCTAATAAATTCTACAACTGTTCTAAAATGAGACATGAATGTGGTGTGCAAGTTGCCCACAGCTCAGGAAGGAATTTAGTATCACGTGCAGTCTACAGAATAATGAAAACACAGACAAGCAAAGAATTATACAGAACAGAGGACAGCATGGCATCCAGTTCAGAGTCACTAAAATGCAAATATATTTGGCTTCAAAAAACAGAATGAAGAGTCTCCAACTCAGTAGAAGACAATGATACCATTTTGTATTTGAAATGTATACCACCATTTATTGGAATTCAAAGGTTGGAAGCAATCAGAAGTCTATAGGAATTACCATTCTGAGCAGGTTTACCATTAAAAACAGTTCTCTGATTATGACAGCATTTATTAGAAAACATCCAGCTTTTTAAAATAAGAAATAAACCAGAAATTCAAATGCCTATAGTAAGGGGCAGTATGACACTACCAAAAAAATGCAATTTCTCACTGGACAATTAGCTGTTAAATTTCCTCGTTTACTTGCTGCAGAGCTAGAACTTCCAGTTTAACAATACTGGGGTATAAAGGATAGGTAAATACAAATCACAATATCATGGTATCATTTTAGTTGGCTGAAGGAGTGCAAATTACCTTACACAACATATCTGACAATCTTAAACAAATTCTAATTCTTTCTAGTCCAGGATGGTCTCAATTGTCTTTTATGTAACTAGTGTCACAATTTCCAAAATAATCAAGGCCTTGAATTTAAAGGGGCAAACTGAACAAAGTAGCAGTTAGAAATCCATGAACGTCTACATTTGGTCAAAATGTTAATTCTGGATGGTTGGGACATTACGGGTAGTCATAAATTTGAATTGCTTTGTCTTGAGAAAGGTTCTGGATTAGAAAAGGTCATCTATTTTCTCAGCAGATCACCTCAAAATTTTATAAAATTAACAAAAATGAATTTCCAAGTTTAGGTAAAATTAACAACAGACTGTTGTGCGTGTTACATGTCTGAACTGGAAAAGGATAGATTTTGCCTCACATATTACTATTAACTACATAATAATCAGTCGAAGTTTTAAGATCAGGCTATATAACTTGCACAGAGGCACCTTACATGTTCTTTGTCTGCACAGCTTCCTTCCCATTTAAAGAGTAAACAAAATCCAACATCTGGCCACGCCAACAAATTTTGGCTCAAAAGATTAAACAGGTGATTCTGAAAAGGACAAATGAAAAAATGCACAAGATTCATTTATTAAAATATTTAGTCTAAGTTTCTTTGTTTGATAATCTAGTCCTAATGTGTGTAACACTGCTGCTGTAGAAAACATACACCCTTTAGTAAAAGCCTTTTATGTTTAAATATTCTAATTGCCGGGACAGGGGCAGGGACAAGTCCAGTAGCTAGTTAAAAAGTTATCCTTTATATTCCAAGTTTTGGGCACTTGACAAAGTCAGTTCAATATCGTATACAAAGGGCAACACCTCTGCTGACCTGCAATTGTTGGGCTTAAGTCTCTGAAATGTGACTTGAACTCACAATCATCTGACTTGGTGGCAAGTGTGCTACCCTGAGCCATAGCTGACATGATGTGTGAAAGCTCTGTCCAGGACAGCATGCTGTTTCTTTCTTGTTGAACTGCTATTTGCAACACCTGGGGCAAGACACTCTACTAAAACAGCTAGAATACCAGTTTAACAATTCAAAAAGGGTCATTAATGCCGATTGGATTAGTCCTTTATGAAGCTGGATTTATGTTCTGCAATTGTCAAAACTAAATTTAGGCATCTCAAAACAATATAAAAGGGGTAGAAATGCACAGCTGGCCAGGCAGGATTTAGAGACAAGGCAGGCTCAAATCCCCAGATATGTTAGCAGGACGGACACCTCAAATATTGGTCTGTCTTTTCTCTTTACTAACATCACTGAGCTTACTGTGCATTTCCACCATTTTACACTTTTATTGCTGAATTCCAGGTTTTCTTTCAAAATATTTCATAGACTTGCAACATACAGATTTAGTATACATTTTCAAATTTTGCACAGAACTATCAACAGATGCTAATTTATATAACGGTGAGATGTAAATGACCAGCTTTTGATGGGACAACATTTATTTAATCTGGAATTAGGGCAGAAGTACACAGATGTTAAGTACAGAAATGGGCTCAGAATCCTAAAATTGCTTGCACAGGATTAAGTGGACTGTCATATGTTAGATATATGCTTGCTGGAGTTTTGCAATGAAAATCATCTGATTTTATAGCCAGCAATTTGAACAATTCCTCAATTAACCCTTTGGCTATCTTCCTCTTTGTTACTCAAGTACATTGCATAAAGAATATACCACTACAGTTAAGAATCAGTACAATTTGAAAAGTGTAAAAACAGATTTGAAATCTAAGAGCATTGTAAAATATTTGCCCGAAAAATTTATGCTCAGCAGATCCGACACATGAATTTGAAGAATCAATCTGCAGGCAACTAAAATGAAATGGATGACCTTGAATGGAAAATTTGTAGGAACAGAAATACTGAACGAGCTAAGAATGGTAGGGATAAGAGCAGGTTCTGGACAATCTGTATAAAGTTATAATAAAATTCTAATTTCCTTTGACAGCATTTTGTACTGCGGCCTCCACTTATTGCTGTTTCTGTAACGATTTTGCACATTTACAGACTTCACTGCAAAAAAGAATTAAGCTAGACAATTACAATTTCGAGACTAAAGGTGTTATGCAGCAGAGCACTTATTATTCACAGTTATAGCAAAGGCTTGCAATTGATGTACAGCAGCACAACACAAGTAACTATACAAGTGCAGCAACATGCCCACATACTCGAACCTGATAACTGGATTTCCTTTCCCTGTTAACACAGATGTTGTTGCACTGAAGGGAAATGGTGGCTAGTCGCGTTTTGTTACTGTAACTGGATCCATGCAGAATTGCAGATGTCACAGTGCAGCAGTTTAAAAGAACATCAGGATATTCCAGTAATACCAGGTGATTTCTAAACTGTCAGATGTAGAAACGGCAGCAGGAGTCAATTCTTCAGTCGAAGCGTTTTTGTGGAACTGTGAGCAACTCAGTTATTTGGAAATCATTTGTAATTTGGGATTTTTCTTGCATACTTTATTTAATTTGCAAAGAAGATTTTCCATAATGCAAAGTAACTTCACATTACCTCAACTTGCTGCAATTCAGGACTGTTGAAATAACAAGCTTCGCAGCAAATTACACAATGTAGAAAATGTAGTCAACTTACAAAGAATTAAAAGCTGAAATTAATGTAACAGAAGGAGTGAATACAACAGGGCCGATAGAAAAAAAAAGAATTTGGAGTTTTCATTTTTATTCACTTATCAGGTAGTCACTGAAGTGGCACCAACTATATACTAGTTAAAACACATTGATATAAGGCTGAAGGAACTCCTGGCAAACAAGAGTGCCCTCTAGTGTGCTGTAGCAGTAAAAGGTCCTCAGGGAGAGGAAGGCAATCCAACAGCAGCTGGACTGAAGTACTTTCTTGGAGAAAATCCCTCTTTTTTAAAAAAAAAAAAGCCTTATTGCAATCAAAATATTCCAATAATGCAAATCAGACTGTGGAAAAAATGATGGTCATAGAACATGGTTCAGCAGAAATGGAGGAAATCCATAACCTCACTTGCTTGCTACAGAGTTTGCACAAAAGCCTATGCATTGGTGTCAGGGGGGGTGGGGAGGGGGAGAAAATCTAGAGACAAAAATATAAGTTAATGGTAAACAAATAGAATTCAGCAGTCTCACCATTAATCCTGTGAGCCGACTGATTATGCCTCATAATTAAAACATCAGGTTTTAGGGAAAGGGCCTGTGCATTACTTTGGTTTTGAGAAACATTTAGTGCAGCAAACAAAACAGTCCCTTTAGCAGCGACTGGTCGCAAGATACAGTAATAACGTCAACCTAAAATACAGCCATCTTCTGTTAATACACAGTCATTTTAAAAAACATTGTTTGCTCAGACCGCTTTTGTTTCAAAATTGCCGCAAAGCAATTGGTCAAGTGTAGCTGTACTGAAAAAGGTATTCTAAATTGTACCCAACACCTCTGAACTTTTCTCCTTTTAACTATTTTTGTTCTTTAAATTAGATTTATTTACAGAGACATGACATTTTTCTAATGTGTTCAGTTCACCCTTTTTAATATCAGTGCAGCAGACGTAGCCTGCAGAGCCTCCGTGTTGAGCAGATTTGCTTTTGGGTCTTAATAATCTGGTGGTCTAAGTTCACAACTACACATCTTTTCTCATTGTATCCCACATAAGTAACACTTCACTGTGAAGAACGATTTGCATGTTGCTTCTCTTTCATCCAGGCATGGATCTTTTCCTTCAGTTCAGGCACTGCAATATAGAAAATAACACAAACTAAGAACTGAATGGAACTAATTTAGAAAGGAGCTTCCTCCGTTGCATTAAATGTATTCCATCGCATTCCTGACTTATGGGTGGAATACACTCTCCTGTCACGCTGGAGAATGCACGTGGCTGGTCCAGTTGAGTTGGTGAATGGTGACAGTCGAGGATTTATGATGGTCATGTTATTGAATCTTATGGGGAGATGGATAGGCTTTGCTACGTTGGAAGTTTGTTGGGAAGAGATAATGACTTTTCTTTTAGCTCTGGTTTTTGCAACATACCTAACAGCTAAGATCAGGCAAAATGGCAACAGTGAGTCAGTGTAAGCTGCTATCCTGCCAGTTAGTTGCAAAGTGAGAAGTGCTGCACTTGATTTAAATAATGTGACTTATGCTGGTGTACAATTTTTTTTCCAGATGACCAAAGCCTTCTGGTATACCTTCCAAATGTCTGACCTCTATAATGTGTGTGAACACACTAAGCATAACTACAGTCTATTCCTACCGATACCCAGGCTAAACCTAGAGCTTTCCTGGTCTATAGCAGTCAGCATACTGGGCAATGCCTTTGCCTGGTTTACCACTGGAAGAAACCATTAACTAGCGCAATAAAAGTTTATACGGGTTTAAAGTAACATTCATTACCTGGCTCCAACATATTCTCTGTCAGGTGTTGACGGTTAAATGGATCTGTTGGTGAATTCAGCAAGTGTCTTAAAATAATGGAACGGTCCATTATGGTCCCAGAGGGTAGTTTCACAGGATCATTCATCAGAGTATCCATCAAAGGATCTGTAACAGAGGTCTTTTAATTCAGCAACTCTAATAGCTATTACAACGTTGTAATCAAAATTTATCTAATTAGACACTCTGAACTCTGCTGGTATGGTTTTCTATTTGAAGCAGCTCAGAATGCGCTGTGGAGCAAGCCCTATTAAAAATACAGAGAGATTCCACAAATACTAGCAGCAGGAAAGCAATGACAGACAACGGTGGTAAAGCAGCCGGTTGAAAACAGCAGAATACAACCTACCCATGAACAGTGGCATCAGCTGCCAGCAGTATTGTTGTTTACAGAGGAGGCTGTGAAAAATCACTAGCTCCAGTTTACTTGCCATCTCACATAGGCTGGTCAGAAATCAGGCTGTTACAGACCTTGCCTAGTTTTCATTTGTTTTTGCTGGCTTTTCAGCTTTTGTGCATTTTTGTTCCATTCATTTAGTCCAGTTCTGACTCCATGGTTTTGAAGAATATAAGATGATCTCATTAAAACTTCCAAATTTTTACAAGGTGAAACAGGGTGGATATAGATAAATTGTTTACCGTGGTTGGCGAGTTGAGAACTAGGAAAAAAAGTAATCGTAGTCTAAATGGCCTATCCTTATCCTAAGGTAAGGAGGAATTTCTTCACTTCGAAGAAAGTGATGAAACTTTGGAATTTGCTACCCTTGGAAAACGGAAGCTCAATCATTGAGCATGTTCAAGCCAGAAACCAATAAATTCCTAGAGACTAATGACAGTAAGAAATATGGAAATAGTCTGGGAAGATGGTATTGGGATGATGTTGTGATCTAGAATGGTTTACTCCTGTTCCTATAAAATTATTAATTTTACTACTAGTAATATCTAAACAGTAATTCAACCGTTACTGTACACCACCGGATACAAGTCAAATCTCATTTTCTCAGCAGCAGTAAGTTTGCAGATAATACAAAAATTGGTTGAGTGATAAACAGTGAGGAGGGTAGCCTTTAACTACAGGAGGATATAGATGGGCTGATCAATGGCAAATAGAACTCAATTCAGCTAAGATGTAGGTGATGCCCTTGGGCAAGACAAACAAGGCAAAGGAGTATGTGAGAGCAATAGGATTCTGGGAAGTATCGAAGGTCAGAGGGACCTTGGTGTTCAGGTATACTGGTCCCTCAGGGTATCAGGACAGGTCAAAAATGTGATTCTGGCAGGATGTGGCGTACTTGCCTTTATTAGTCAATGCATAGATTTTAAGCACAGGGAGAAGATGCTAAAACCAGCTAAGATGCTGAAACTACCAAAAGGCCTGATGACAAAATTACTTTGCATCAGATACCAAAGACAATGAATTTGACTGTTAAAAGGTATCCTTCGTAGAAATAATTCCATTAATGAACCACATCGCATTGATTTAATGTGAATTATTGTTTTAGTTTTACATTTCAAAGTGGCACTTATACACTAAATGTAAAATGCAATTGCCAGTGTGAGTAGACCCTTGTTTTTGTGAAGATTTTGATACTTCAAAGGTGAATTTATACATTGATCTGTGGTGGTTGAAAAAGAAGATTTGAATTTGTAATGTTCAGTGCTGGGAATGAAGTACAATTCGTCCTCATACAGTCATTAACCCAGCAGAAATTCAACATCAACTGCTTGTGTCAATTCCACTAACTGTTACGCAGCATTGCTTTAGAATCTCTCTTGGAAAAAAAAAAGTCATTTATGGTTCAGGAAGCAGCCATCGGGCCCATCAAACCCGTGCCAGCTGTCAACAGCAATTCAGTCAGTTCAACTTTCCCAATCAATCCCCATACCTGTGCAGGTTTAGTTATTTCCTTCAAGTGTGCAATTTCCCTTCATGTCATTGATTATTTCTCTACCAGCACCCTCATCGGCAATAAGTTTCAAGTCATTACCACTCACTAAACAAATAAGTTTACCTTCGCAAATTTACTGTATCTCTTGCCCAAAATCTTAAATCTCTGCAAATTATTAAAATTTCAAATAAGTCTGTCCCCTAAAAAATATAATGACGTAACAACAGGATCTGATCATAAAACAGAGGCAGATGCTAAATGCAGTTTAACATGTGATGGAATAATGTAGCAGTCACTGACTTTTTCACAGTTTCAGTGCACTTTCTGTGCTAATATCCTGGTGTGGCATCCACAGATAACTTGACGTCACCCAGAGATGAGATTGCTAATCATAACAAATTAACTCAGTGGGCTGCAACAATAACTCAAACTGTAAGAAACGGGTGCTACTGGAGACTTTATTACTAAAAGGTTGCCGCAGTACATAACAGACCATTCTTTCATAACATTGTAAAAATGTGCTAATTACAGCACTTTGCAAAGCAGTGAGTGTAATTTAGTTAGCCTTGTAAGTTTTGGTCCAGGAACTTTAATGTATATGAATGAACTTGTAACAGTACTGCTCACTAACTGCCATTTATTGTCAGATAAGTCACCTCCAGTTCCCCTTCATTCCAAATCAGCTACCAACTAAAGTATAAAAGTGTCAGAAATAAAAGCTTTAAAAGGAATCTTGCTAGTCTGTGATAGGTTTTTACTTTTTTAAAATTTGCTATCTTAAAGGAAACGATATTCAAAACAAATGCTTCATCAGCATGAATAAACGATCATCAGATTATAACATACCAGAATTGACACAAATTGAGAGCATTTTACAAGGTTCTGCAGAGACTCACCAAAAAATTTTCCATTCTAATTCGGCATAAGAATTTTTCCAAATTAGTTTACCTCTGAATTCATCTGGTGCATCTCCATAGTCAATTTCTGCACGGGCATTCTTTGTAACTATTTCTTCCACTTTTTCTGCCAGAAGTCTAAATTTTTCAATAGCTATTGTCGATTTAATTCCCGCTTTCCTCATTTTTGAAATCACCTCATCAAATAATTCTTTACTGTATGATCGCTGTTCCAAAAGAAAAAAGGTATCAGGATATGAAAAAAATGACAGAAAACATCTATGAGCCAGTAATCATTAATAAATGGATTTAGAGATTACTATTACAGAAGAGGCCTAATGGCCCAACAAGCAGGGACGAAGAGATACACTATTTATACTAATCCCGCTGCCTTAAACATTATGACACTTCAAGTGCTCACCCAAGGTCTGGAGATCCATTTTGTTAAAGGACAAAGTAGTGACCAACAGGTAGCAGAATGCAACCTTATACTCAGTAATTTAGTGTTGTCAGAATGAGCACAGACCACGTTAGAAAAGAGCGGTTAATTCCAGGTTGTGGGCAGCACTGTGGCACAGTGGTTAGCACTGCTGCCTCACAGCATCAGGGTCCCAGGTTTGATTCGAGCCTCGGTCAATTGTCTGTGTGGAGTTTGCACATTCTCCATGTCTTCATGGGTTTTTGCTGGGTGCTCCAGTTTCCTCCCATAGTCCAAAGATGTGCAGGTTAGATGGATTGGCCATGCTAAATTGGCCAGTGTCCAGGGATGTGCAGGCTAGCCATGGTAAATGCCATGGGTCATGGGTACGGGGTGAGTCTGGGTGGGATGCTC
Organism: Ginglymostoma cirratum; assembly: GCA_024137785.1. Lineage (NCBI taxonomy): Eukaryota > Metazoa > Chordata > Chondrichthyes > Orectolobiformes > Ginglymostomatidae > Ginglymostoma > Ginglymostoma cirratum. The sequence continues at coordinate 4,970,770 of JAHRHZ010000004.1, forward strand.
GAGGGTTGGTGCAGTCTCGATAGGCCAAATGGGCTCTTTCTGCACTGTAGGGATTCTATGCTTCTATCCATCTGCACACTTTCTATTGAGTTTCTTAGCATTAGCAGAGTACCAAAGGATTGGGTGCTTAACCATTTTCTAGGAAGCAGCTCATGATGCACATAGCAGGAGTGTGCATTGGGGCTGAAGGTGTGCAAGAAGGGGTGTAGATGGTTTGAAAGTACTAATCTTGTCTATGCCCAAAATGCAAAATACTTTTGACAACTGGTTACTTTCTGACTGCCGTCCACATAGCCCACAACATTAACATTTAAAATGAGAAGCAAAAATCAACGACTAACAACTTATAATCAAACAGCAGTTTTCCAAGTTGTTGGCTACATCATTAGTGTCAGTTTATGTAGGGTAGGAACAGTCATTATTTCATTGGAAGGGAAGTGACTGATAGAAGCACAAAACCTTAACACAGGAGGAAGCCTTTTAACTTTTACAAGTCTTTGAAACAGTTGTCCAATTTAGTCCTGATCCCCACCTTCCTCCAAAGAGGAAACAAGGAGCACAAGTAGTCTGCACACAGCCTGTCAAACTTGCTTTACCACCTTAATTGATCTTGAGCTTCAATTTCCCAGAGACACCAAAAGTCTGTCCATCTCAGCCTTGAATACTTTCAACAATGAAGCATTCATAAATACTCTGGGATGGATAATTCTAAAGACTCTCAACCTGTTTGAATTAAGAACTTCTTAACCTCAGTCTTTGAGACACTGATGGAAAATTTAAAATTCCCTAACCAGCTAAGAAACCTCTCAGTGTCTACCCTGTTCAGCACCTTCAGAAACAGGTTTCACTCAGGTCAACTCTCATTCTTCTAGATTCCAAAAAATATAGAACCAATTTACTTAGACTCTCATCATAAGACAACCTTTGCATGCAAGGGGACAATCTAGAGTGAAGCTTTGCTGTTCTGCCAAAGTGAAGATGATGTACCACTTAAATACGGGGACCAAACTGGCACACAATAGTCCAGGTGTGAACTCACCTGTGCCTGCACAATTGTAGCAAGATTTCTTTATATTAGTATTTCAATCCCTTTGCAGGAAAGGCAAATGCCTAATTGCTTACTGTATCTCCATGCCAAATCTGTGCACTCCTGTACAAGCACAGCAGGTCTCTTTGCAATCAATAAACACTCTTAAAAGGTATTCGGTTTTTCTATTCTTACGGCCGAAGTGAAGAACATCAAACAATCTTGTAAATCAGTCTTCTTCAATGCCACGTCCAATTGTCTTCTGAAAGATTCCAAGGAATCGGATTCTACCACGCTCTTAGGTGGTGTACACGAGATCTAAAGAACCCTCTGCGGGGTCGAACATGAATGCTAAATGTCTGAGACCAGGAGGCGGCACATGCTGAAAGTCAGCAGGCTTTTCCTCTGGCGGTCAACTTAAAAATTGGTCATTGACCTGACCAATTTGCCCAGAGTTGGTGCTGCAGCTGCAAATTCCTTCCCTTCAGAAGTTGCAAACATGTGCTTTGTTAGAAGTTATTCTTAAAAATAGATGTAAAATGGGCAAAAGGAAAGCATTCAGAAATGACGTGCACAAACCTGATCATCAGCAATGGCTTTTGCAAACCGGGGGCAGTCTAAATGCAGGTAAATATCTGTCAGCTGATCCAAAAGCTTCTTTGGTTCAAAACCATACTTCTCTGGATTCTCTACCTTTAGATCACGACATTTAGGTCCACACAGTTGCTGCAGGTTAAAATTTAACATGGCAGCTAGGCGCGGGCCAAGTTCCTGCAATAAACAAGGAAAAATTAAACAGCGTGTTCCTGAAATACTGATGTGTAAAAGTTAATGTAGAGATTCCAATGAGGTCTTTTTATCAACGTTCAAACAATTTTCTGTATATCTTAAACTCCCTGCCAAAAGCAAGAGAAACAATGAGCAAAAGAGAAAAAAAGCAGCGAGTACTGGTGAGCACCTATAACAGTAGGTATATTTCAGTTATTAGTATGCACAAAAAAAATCCTGGTTAAGATAGTCATCTCTTTTCACTCCTAAATACAAACGTTCTTGCTACCTTGATCATGTAACCTTCATTCTTTTACCCTTCAGAAAACAGATCTAGTAAAACTAATTTACAATGTCAATCTTTGGTCAAGCAGGAAAGCAATTATGATGGGGTTGAGAGCAATCTCAAGATATCCATTCTATTTCCCCAAGCATCTTCTTTTCAAATCGAAATGATCACGCTCAGCATCAAGCAACTTAAAAGTGCCTGAAGTTCTTTCACACGCACAACAACGGAGTTTCACACACTGGACAACAGCTTGCCTGAAGCAAAGTAAATCTCACACTACTACTCAAAAGTGAGACATAACAAACATGCAAAATGGTCTTTATACCTATGAGCATTGGCAGATTAAAAGGTGGAACAAATCACTAGATAATGTACTCACAGGTCTTAGGAAAGGTTTTTGCACTTGTTTGGTGAGATAATGGAACATGTCCACTGTTTCCGCCCCAAGAGCAAGGTACGAGCGGGAGACACGTTCATCCTGTGTCAGCTGTGATTGCCGACTTTGTTGCTGATCCTTTGAAAACAAAAACCATGAATAATTCGAGAGGTCCATTAAACTGTGGAATTTGTTTTATTCCAGTATATAATCTACATTTTAAAAATGCAAGATCAATGTTGCCATTTCAAAATAGTATTTGCTCATAATTCTTCATAAAAATTAAAAATAAAATGACAGCAGATTATTAACTCCTGGTTTAAAAAAAAGAGTCATGCAGACCAACAGTGGAATGATAAGGAAGGAGAATCAAACACCAGCAATTTAGCACACTGACTCTGCAGATTCCTTTTTCTAGTTTTAGTTCTAGTTCATATTCTAGCTTTGGTCTCAAAAACACTTGAAAGTTTATAAGTTTTTATCTGCAGTGATTACTTTGGAAACAATGTGCCTTTAGGGACATTTTATCACCTAAGTATTTTTTGGTTCTTGACAATAAAAAGCAAGTTTGTTATTTGGATACAGTTTCACAAATAATGGGCAACCAGTTATGCAAATATAGCATGATCCCTTGTTCTTGAATTTCAAGATGCTGCTTTTAAGCATCCTGGAATTAGAGATGGTTTCTGTCTCATCTTTCTCTGGTCAGACTAGATCCTATACTAGTACTTATTCATAGTAATAAGAGCAAACACACATTGGGATGCAAACTCACCCTGGGCAATGAGTCCCAGCGCTCTTTGTTCTTCATTTCTTCTTGTACCTCATGGATGCGTTTGAGAGAATCTAGACTTTCATCCAGCAAATAGGTGGTGTCATTTATGAGCATATTGATGTAACGAACAAATTGCTTTCCCGAACTGCAAATATAAAATACATGCAGTGTAAAGCAGGCTACAAAACAGCAAGCAGAAAAACTTCATAAATCTAATCAGGTTTTGCGAACAAAACCACAAATAACTGTGTATACACATGGCACTCGGTGGTTACGATGAATCCATGGTTCTTCAGGTTATAGAGTCAAAGAGATGTACAGCACAGAAACGGACCCTTCCGTCCAACTCGTCCGTGCCGACCAGACATCGTTAATTAATCTAGTTCCATTTGCCAGCATTTGGCCTAATCCCTCTGAACCCTTCCTATTCATGTACCCATCCACGTCTTTTAAAATGTTGAAATTATAGTCTTCTCATCAATCTCACACGACCATATCATCACACACAAAACCAGTCCTTTCTTTTCTGATAAAAGAGGAAGTTGGATTGCATCAACTTACTTAAACTCTTCCATGAAGGTACCTTGATGTGCCACATTCTGCCAAAGGCTCTTAAAGATTGTGCTGATGTGGTAACGGATAGTGAACTTGTCATAGAATTCACTGGTTGCTCCAGTATGTTCAACATCTAAGAAACAAATTAACACCCCTTTGCTGTTGTTTCCAAAATACCAAAGATCAGTGTAATACACCAGGTTTGATACTATATGCTTCAGTAACACTATAACACCAATGTTATTAACACAGCCCTAGCAAAAGATCACCAGTCACACTCATTTTAATCGGGTTATTAGTTTACAAAGTTCCAAAAGAAAAAAAATTAATTTCCAAAAATGTAATAGCTAAGTCGCTGTACTACCTTCCAAATATTAAGTTAGGATAACTTCACTGACAATGAAGATGAACATCAATTTTTCAACATAATTTAAATACATGCACTGAAAATGAAGTGCAAACTAAACGAAGATTTCAAAATAACTATTCGAACAATTTCTGGCACCTGCTGATATGATGCATTGTGATAACACTGTGATATTATAACCAGACTCTGTTCCCGACAAAAAAGGGTCAGTTCAGCTCAATTGGCTGGTCAGCTGGTTCGAGATGCAGAGTGAAGCCAACCGTATGGGTTCAATTCCCATGCTGGCTGAGGCTACCAATAAGATTTCTCAACCTCTCCCCTTACCCGAAACATACCAGTCATCTCTCTAATGGTAGAACAGTCTGTATTGTCTGGCTGGACTCTGGCAACTTCATTGTTTATTCTCCACTCAACACAAGTAGGGTGCTAATGTACAAATGTTGTGTGGGCATAGATGCCCCTACCCAGTCAAACAAACCCACAACACGGCACCTGCATTCACTAAGGATGAGTACTTGTTGAGGTACCAGAGGGTAGTCAGCACCTGAGGAACCAGATCACAGCATGAGTTCATGCCTCAAAGGAATGGAGACACTTTTATTTTTAGAAAATCAGAACAAACATCTAATTATTTTGTAATAGGATCAGTCCTTTCACAAAGTTGGTGTTCTCCATTAATTTTCCAATACAAAGTCAGATATTAACCATTGGCTTCAGTGCTTGATTTCTCGTCATGAAAGAATTAACTATACTTGAGGAAGCCTTGAGTGCTTTAGCCTTTTAGTAAATTGAGAAAAGTCTAATCAACCCATCCCGAAGTGAAATGCTGTCTAGTATGTTTATTGCTGATCTACCACTAACGATTCTGTTTCCTCAATAAACAAAGCATTGAGAATTTAGGAATCATAAGACTAAATTTCTTGAGGAAGTACTTTACAGGAGTTTCCCATGTAACTCATGTGACCCATTCTTAGCTCCTTTATCCAGGTGATTTAAAGTAAGCCCATTGTACATCAAGTGATTATATGATTTCCAAGTTAACTTAGGTAATAAATAGGACAAACAACATACCTGTGTAAAATTTCATTAATGCAGGCACAAGTTGTTTAGTAGCCAATGGATGATTCTCCATTATCTCATAGAATTTCTGTGTTCGAGGCTGAACTGCTGGATTTGTCACAAACATGACTTCTACCAACTTGGCAATCAAGTAAGGATTTCGGATATAGTTCTGACTACAGATAAATACAACAAGGAAGGTCACAACGTCCTGAGTACAAGGTTCATACAAAACCTGAGGGGAATATCTGCAGAAGAATAAGTGAAAAATAAATTGCAAGAAAGAGCCATCAATTCTAAAAGCTGGCACATACAATGTTTTCACAAACAGTTGACAACCAGCTATTTAATATTATTTGACAGAGGCACAATGTTACCAGTAAATGCAAATATATTATGAGGAGTAGGCCATTCAGCCTATCTGGCCTGCTCCACTACTCAATAAGATCATGGGTGATATGACTGCAGCTGTAACTCTACATTCCCACTTACGCCCAAAAATTGACTCCCTTGTTAGTAAAGAATCCACCTCTCCCTTAAAAGCGCTCAATGACTCGACCTCCACCACTATATCGAGAAAAAAAAATGTTCCAAAGACTCCCAAACCTACAACTAAAGTTCTCATTTCAGTACTAAACAGCAGACCCTTTATCTTTAAACTGTGTCCCCTTAGAAACATAGAAGATAAGCACAGGAGGAGGCCATTCAAACCTTTCATCACGGTCATAGCTGATCATCCAACTCAATAGTCCAATCCTACTTTCTCCCCATAACCTTTGATCCCACTCGCCATCTCTTGACTACATTCAATATTTTGGCATTAACTACTTCTTGTGGTAATGAATTCACCACTTTTGGGTGAAGAAATGACTACTCATCCCTGTCCTAAATGGTGTACCCAGAATCCTCTTGCTGTGACCCCCTGGTTCTGGACACACCCACCGTCAGGAACATCCTCCTCACATCTACCCTGTCTAGTCCTGTTAGAATTTTCTCAGACTCGATAAGAATCCCCTGCACCTTCAGTCATCTGAACTCCAGCAAAAACAATCCTAACCTAGTCAATCTCACCTCATACGTCAGTCCTGCCATCCTTGGAATCAGCCTGGTAAACCTTCACTGCACTCCCTCAAAAGCAAAAGCATCCTTCGTCAGAAAAGGAATTCTGACTACAGATAAATACAACAAGGAAGGTCTCTTCTAATGAAACAATTATCCTTTCAGCAACCACCTTGTCAAGTCGTCCCAGGATTTTACATGTTCCGATAATATCGTGTCACAGGAACATTTAAAATTAACCTTTTTGTCACTCAGCATAAGAGAAGCATTCAGAAAATGAAGTAGAGAAAAGACACTTATTCCACTGATGTTCATGGTCACTTGTTAACTATTCAGGGAGACAACACCAATAAAGCAGATATAACCCAATGCTTCAGTGGGGTTGTGTGTTTTGTTGCATGATAGTCAACCAAACAAGTGAAGACAGTTCCAGATAGAACACTATCACGTGCTGGATTTACCAGGATACAGCAAGCACAATAAGCCACAGAGCCCCAGGCAATTTGAGACTGGCCAGAAATAATATTGGCTGGAGGATGTTCAAACTTTGATGAGTTACAGTATACAGACAGAACAAAATAAGTTACATTATGCTTTAAAACAAATTGATCACACTTGTGTCAGTTACGGTTACTATTCAACAAAGAAATATACTTTCAAACATTTTCCGTGTCATTGGTAGGGAAAGTATTAGGGTTATATTAAGGAGTTCCACAGGATGAAATCCTGACTTGATATATTTCTCAAATGGTGTATGCGATTTAGATAAATCCTCAAAAAAAAATTAATTGAACAATAGCATTTACTACCCCTAAATGAACTCAAACAGCGCAACTTGAGTGTAAGTGGGTGGGGAAACACAATTACAATGCTTAGCTTCTAAACGGAAGCATGTGTAAGCGGCTTTATCACATTAAGATTACAGCTCCAGCACTCTGTTGGCAAATTGAGACAATCAGAAGACCCTAACATCAATTTGAAGATTGTTCACCAGGTTACGAGAAGAACTGTCTAGACTATCAAAGTCTGAAAAAAATGCTTTAAGTAATTGGCATTTCTTCCACCTTCAAAAAAAGTTACTTTTGACAACAATATGTACTAAATTGAAGACTTTGACTTGTACAGAGAATCATACAAACTTAGGTTAGTTGAGAACACTGTAGGGCCAAATTCTCCTAGATCAGTGGTAGTGCTTTGTATTTTTAAGTTTACCAACCTTGCATAAAAGAGAGCTTGTTTTGATCAGCGCCCTGGTGATTACAGATCACCAAAGGACTAACACCATGTCATTACTCCTGTTGAAATTACATTTACTTACTGTACAATAAACAGCAAAAATTCTGCAATATCTTCTAAATAGAATTCAGGCAATGCTGCAAACACCTTCGGGATCTCTGGATTAAGGGGCAGTGTCATGCTGTGAGGAGAAAGAAAAACAAACATTCAGCAATCCTGTAGTTAGTGAGCAGCTTTAAAAAAAAGAAACCACGGAAGTTACCATCTATTTCCGATAAGTACTGACAAGTACAGTACATGGACTGTTCTCTGTCTGCAATGGGTGAACAAAATATTCTGGATTTTAGTATTATAGTCTGCCTACTGACAGTGCACATTAATGACAATTTGCTCACGCAACATGCTTTGCAGCATTTTGATATAAAAGGGATTTTTTTAAAAATTCATTTGTGGGATGTGGGTGTAGCTGGCTGGCCAACAAGTTTTGCCAATCCCTGGTTGCCCTTGAGAAGGTGGTGGTGAGCTGCCTTGTTGAACCGCTGCAGTCCACCTACTGTGGGTTAACCCACAATGTCATCAGAGAGGAAATTCCAGGACTTTGACCCAGTGACAGCGATGGAACAGCAATATACGTCCAAGTCAGGATGGTGAGTGACTTGGAGGGGAATTTGAAGGTGATGATGTTCCCATATATCTGTTGCCCTTGTCCTTCTAGCTGTAAGTGGTCATGGGTTTGGAAGGTACCGTCTAGGTGTCTTTGATGAATTTCTGCAGTGCATCTTGTAGATAGTACACATTGCTGCTACTGAGCGGCAGTGGAGGAGGGAGTGAATGTAGTGCCAATCAAGCGGGCTGCTTTGTCCTGGATGGTGTCAAGCTTCTTGAGTGTTGTTGGGACTGCACCCATCCAGGCAAGTGGGGTATTCCATCACACTCCTGCCTTGTGGATGGTGGACAAGCTTTGGGGAGTCAGGAGATGAGTTACGTGCTGCAGTATTCCTAGCTTCTGGCCTGCTCTTGTAGCCCTTGTGTTTAATGTGGTGAATCCAGTTGAGTTCCTGATCAACGATATCTGCCAGGATGTTGACATTGGGGGTTTCAGTGATGGTAACAACATTGAATGTCAAGGAGTGGTAGTAGATTGTCTCTTGCTGCTGATGGTCATAGCCTGGCATTTGTGTGGCACAAAATGTTAGTTGCGATTTGTTCAAATGCAACATCTAGGTTTGACATGGAGTGCTTCAGTATCTGAGGAGTCAAGAATGGTGCTGAACATATCACAATCATAGGCAAACATCCCCACTTCTGACCTGCAAGGACGGGGGGAAGAGAACACACTACCCTGAGCCTACCCAGAGATGTCTTGAAGCTGAGATGACGGACCTCCAACGACCGCAACCATCTTACTATGTGTCACGTATGACTCCAACCACCGGAGAGTTTGCTGCCTGATACCCACTGATTCCAGTTTTGCTAGGGCTCCTTGGTGCCACACTCGGTCAAATGCAGCCTTGATGTCAAGGGCTGTCACTCTCACCTCACCTCTGCAATTCAGCTCTTTTGTCCATGATTGAACCAAGGCTGTCATGAGATCAAGAGGCAAGTGGCCCTGGCAGAACCCAAACTGGGTGTCACCGAGCAGGTTATTGCTGAGCAGGTGCTGCCTAATAGCTCTGGTTACTGACACCTTCCATCACTTTACTGATGATCAAGAGTAGACTGATGGGGCGGTAATTGTCTGCGTTGGATTCGTCCTTCTTTTAAAGTACAGGACATACTTGGGCAATTTTCCACATTGTCAGATAGATGCCAGTGTTATAACTGTACTGGAACAGCTTGGCTAGGGGAGCGGCAAGTTTTGGAGCAGAAGTCTTCAGCACTATTGCCGGAATGTTGTCAGGGCCGGTAGCCTTTGCAGTATCCAGTGTCTCCAACCATTTCTTGACATCACGTGGAGTGAATCAAATTGGCTGAAGACTGGTATCTGTAATGCTGGTGACCACTGGAGGAGGCCAAGATGAATCATCCACTTGGCACTTCTGGCTGAAGATTGCTGCTAAAGCTTCAGCCTTATCTTTTGCACTGAGGTACTGGGCTCTTCCATCATTGAGGATAGGGATATTTGTGGAGCCTCTTCCTCCAGTGAGTTGTTTGATTGTCCACCACCATTCATGACTGGATGTGGCAGGACTGCAGAATATAAATCACATTTCCTTAACAACGCATTTACAACTAAAGTAATCAAATTCAGATCCCCTGTGCAAATGGAAAAGGGAAGAAAATATAAGTCAGCAAGGATTTCTGTGTAGGATTGTAATTCAGAAATCCCTACTCTTTCCATTTTAGGCAAGGAAGATGCTGGCTCAGGTGCCCTAGTCTTGCTCTCCATCACTTAAATTATTAGTTTGCCAGTACAAGTTATACACCATCAATAAGTGATGGGAGCAAACATTAGAGAAAATAACAAGAATAAATCGAGACCAGAAATCATTATTTTGTTAGGCACCAGATTTAAAGTGATCCACCTCACACTTTCTTCTCACTGAAAACAACAAGCACATGAACCGATATTCCAGTTATCGATCAGAGGAGGGCGCACATGAATAAATTATACTATCTTTGTGCATCTCCATCGAGAAAGATATGGAACAAAGCCATTCTATGTCTTACAGATAGAAATATTACTGCAATTTGTGATGATATTGTGTAAAACAAGAGCAGAACACTTACTCTGGGTAGTATGGATCAACCAGACGAAAGATCAGTTGAATTAATGTGCCATAAAACTGGAGGCATCTTCTCAATAGATTCTCATCTAACAAACCAGCATCAGCACATGCCTTGCTCCGCACCAATTTCTAGGAGTAAAATTGAGAACGCATCAATAAAAACCTAAAATCATCCCCAACTAAAAAAATAACTTTTTAGACAAAACAAATAATAGACCATTACTGGCACCTCCACATCTCACAGAACCAATTTCAACATGCCACATTTACAGTCCTCAGATATTTGTTATAGTGCCGACACACACACACACACACACAAACGATTTAACAAGCTTTTAAATCTATTTTAATGGCTTAACCCCAGGTTTATCTTTAATATCAACAAATAGGACAAAATCAGAATTAAAATGTTAAGATTTCAAGAAACCAGCATTAATAATGTTGGGTGCTGCCATTTAGCACTTAGTACAATCTTGGGCCTGATCATCAATGCAACCTGTCTTTCTTAAAAAATAAAGCAGACAAAGTGACAGCCAGAGAACTTGGTTAAAGATGAAGGCAAAAGATTTCATGATTTTGAACAGTAAATTTTACTATCCAAAATTAGAACAGTAATATAATCTAGAATACAACTAACACTCAAGAATTAACTAGGTAAATGAGTAAACAGACTGATTGAACATCCAATAGCAAATGTGATCAAGACAGATCCCACAGATGTCTCAGCAACTTCCAGTCTCGATGGATCATCAAATCTCATTAAACTTCACACGGGATTATAATTCTTCACTTGTGCCAATCAGGCCTTGAAACTCCCTTTCAAGGGCCATTCCATCATAAACTACCTCAAATGTCTCTTTCCATTCTGAAGAATTTCTTTTTTCTGTTGCATCTAACCACGACCTCTCTCTACTGCCCTCCCCCTCCACCCACTCTAGTGCACATTCACCAGTACAAGCTCAACTCTTCATTGACAGCCAGTTCACTAAGCTGAAACTGCTCCTGGGTTTTCTTTGAACTCGAATCTTGTTCAACTGCATCCAGCAAAATAAGCCTCTGGCCTTTTAAACCCCCACTCTCACTGTACTGAATCATGAGCGTCACATAGCTTCTTCTGACCTCCCACAGATTACGTCTTCCCGAGCCCTCACTAAACAGAGCTATTCAGCTACTGTAAGACTTTGCAGCCCTCACTACACAAAACCTGTGCAGTTTGGTTGCCATGTGCAGCACAGTCAACAGCATCACTAGTTCTATTCTCATCTGTCTTCAACTAAACAACCTTTGAAACTCTTTTCAGTGACTCCCAAACTGTCCCGAATGGCTTAATGAAAATCTCGCAATAAGTCCTTCCCCTATTACTGGGCAGAACTGAATGTTGCCACCCAGCAACTCTTGGAACTGCTTGTTCCATAAACATGACTAGTCATAGATTGATGGCTTGTTTAGTACAAACAAAATGCAAATAGGGGATTGCATGACACAAAACAGCTCACCGCTGCACTTTAAGGTTACTCTAAATGATGATCAATAATTTCTTTTACCAGGCTCAACTTTTAAGAATTTCTTCAACGGATGTTCCAAACTTTATAATAACTTAGTTTACAAGGTCATGAAATACTGCTAAGCTAATTTAGCTCCAAAAATACAAACACAATTTTATTGAGCAATGTTATGAATGGACTGACAACCAACATGAAATACACACCGTATTTTTAACGAATTCAATCTACAATGGTTGATGCTAAATTCAAGTTAATAGTATGTGCCATCAATGGTAAATGGTACCTAATACATAGATTTTCTACATGACTGCAGTCACTAACAAAGCCCGAACAAAATGCCACTCAACATTACGGGTGCAATGCACGCACATCTCAGGACTTGACCTCTGGAAAGAAAATCATGAACATCAGGGTTGACAGTGGATGATGGAATGGGGGCATAGTCTTTTCAAAGTGAAGAGAAAATCATTTTTACCAATTCAAAGTACTCCGATAATTGGAAAGGAGTAAAATATGATGTGTCTTTCAAAGGGTCCTTAATTGTTATGACAACATAACACATGTGCTCTGTACAAAGGCTGGTCCTTGCCTCAACATGTGCTGAGGCTTCATTCCGAGCCATTTTCTTGGCAGTTTTTGTCAGTGGTGGTTTGCCATTGCTTTCTGTTCTCAGTTACAGGGAGAGGAGGCAGGTTTCAAGTGTACATCAGCCAGAACAAGAATCAAATCCATGTCCTTGGCATTATTCAGCCGAGTAAGTAAAATCAGCCTCTACGGTTATGACGCAACAGCAAAAAGTAGATGGATCCATCACTTCTTTCTGTGGAATCCAAAGACACTAAATAATAGCACTATTGGTGCCACGATTTGTATCATTACCTGCAATAATTCTTACACACCTTCAACTGAGTCTTGCATCGCTTCAACATCTCCCTGTGTCTGTTTGCCAATGGAGAATCCTTCCACTGACTTTCACTATTTTTCAGTTCCTCCACAGTCCTGTGGAAAAGGGAAAAGAAAAAAACGTCTTCAATATACACCTTAACTGAACTGGAAGAAAAGTTCACTGACACAATGGAGATCAACAAGTACAATTACACACTATTAGCAGAATATTGTGTCACATTTATGGTTTCAGGTTGCCTGTACAATCCCTGTATATGGGAACTGTGCTAAATGAGCTTGTACTGGTCTCTCTCAAACCACACAGTCCTTTGTGTATAAACTTCCAAGTGCAGACTAATAGAAACCAAACTATCTACTATCTACTTCGCCATCAAGCCCCTTGAAAGGCTTTCCAAAATGTAAATCTATTTTTGCAACCCGTTCCTACCGGTTTAGATCTCTAATAGCTCGCAGTCTTCTTATATATCGGCGGCAACTTGGCAAGATAGCAAGATGGTGCGCATGTAGTGTCAGGAAGAAGCATTCTGTGGGGAACTTTGGCTCAGCAAACTTAGATTGATCATCTATTGAGATTTAAAAGAAAATATGTAAAGTTTCTAAAAACAATTTAAGCCAAAGAACGCAGTTTAAAATAAACACCTTACTCCAACAGACAGTTACAGGAGAAAACAAACACACACACAGTTGCATACTAAATACGTCAAATGTACTTACGGAGTTCAGAAAGCCAGCTTTTAATGTCTTCCATAGAGGCTTTCACACGCGTCTCATCAGATAGTATGTTGATGCGACACTTTGGGTGGAAAATGTACATTGGGTCAACGGTTTCTAGCTTGATCTTTGTGCTCAGTTGCTGCAGCACCCACAAAAAATTCAACATGAACCCATCGGTCGATACCAGTCGGTCATCTGTCTATTTAAAATAATTTTTACATTTTAAAAATGCTGTACTTATCATCGAGTTTTCAACTCTAATTAGGAACTGAGACTTTTTAAAATGGACAATATACTCAACTATTTTAAAATTATTTTGTTGGACATGAACATCACCGCCAAGGTCAGCATTTTTTGTCCAACCCCAATCACTCTCGAGAATGGGATTTTGAGAAAAAGCTTCAAATACTATGCTCCCATTTTCTAAATTTCAGGCATTCGATTGGAGTATCTCTGGATATCTGAGTTCATCTAAGAAAACTTAAACAGCAAAATTCACAGCTGATTGTGGAGAATCCTGTATGGGAGAGCTCACGGCAGGGGAGCAGCTAAGTGGCTTTTTAAAAAGTGTAACCTTACTGTTTTTCCCCCTCATAAAACTACAATAGTAAGTACAGTAGGTTCTTTCTTGATGAAATGCTTTATCGAGATCTATCTCTTGAATAAACTTTAAAAAATATAAACATATGCACCAGGTTAGCCTGGAACAGTGTTTTTAAGAGCAGCAAGACTGTGCTATTTTGTAGATTGATTTACAGATTTGTCTGTAGATTGCTAAGGTGCAAAGATGGCCTTTAGTAGAGTGATGTGCTCTTCCTGTCAGATGTGGGAGATTAGGGAGAGATACCATGTTACTGATGATTATGTCTGCAGGAAGAGTTTGGTTGCAAATCCTATTGGATCGCACGGATCAGTTGGTGTGGCAGTTAGAGATAATGAGAAAGCTATAGGAGCTAGGAGGTGTGATGGATGGCAGTTGCAGGAAGGGAGATAAACCAATGACAGAGTCAGGTAAATGGGTTACCTCCAGGAATGGAGGCTAGTTGTGTGGGATTCTCTTGTGGTTATCCCCATGTGAAACAACTATGATGTTTTTGAAACTGCAGAGGGTAATGGATTCTTGGGGGAAACGTAGCACTGACAGCAAAGTTTCTAATACCGAGTCTGGCTCTAACGTAACGAGGGGTACGTCAGGATTCCAAGCAATCAACTGTGGTACAGGACTCTCTAGTCGTAGGCACCAACAGGCAGATCTGTGGCCGAAAGAAAGACATCAAAACTGTATGTTGCTGCCCTGGGGCCAGGATCAAGCATAACTTGGAGAGGGTGCAAAATATTCTCAAAGGGGAGAGGGACCAGCAGGAGGTTGTTGCACACATTGGAGCTAACGACATAGGAAGAGAAAAGGATGAGATTCTTAGGGCAGAACATAGGAAGTTAGGCAAGAATTTAAAAAGGAAGTCCTCGAGGGTAGTAATATCTGAATTACTACTTGTGCCATGAGCTAGTGAGGGTGGGAATAGGAGGATAGAGCTGATAAATGTGGAGCTGGTTCAGGGGACAAGGATTCACATTTTTGGATCACTAGAATCTCTTCTGGGGTAGAAGTGACCTGTATAAAAAGGACAGACTGCACGTTAATTGGAAGGGGACTAATACACTGGTGGGGAGATTCGTGAGAGCTGATTGGAGAGGAAAACTAGTGGGGTGGGAATGGGTGGGGGGGGTGGAAATAGAGGGAGATTGCGAGGACAGACGGACATCAGTCTGAGACTGGTACAGTTGTGAAAAGGCAGGGAAAAAAAAAACAGCACAGAATGAGGTATGACTGATAAATTAAACAACATTTATTTTAATGGAAGAGGCCTCCCAGATGAACTCAGGGCATGGTTGGGAACATGGGACTGGGATATCACAACAATTAGAGACAAGGCTCAGAGATGGACAGGACTGACGGCTTAATGTTCCAGGGTATAGATGCTACAGGAAGGATAGAAAAAGTGGCAGGGGAACAAGAGAAGAGGGGGAATGGCATTTTTGATTAGAGATAAAATTACGGCTGTATTTAGGGAGGATATTCCTGGGAATACATCCAGGGCAGTTATTTGAATGGAACAGAGAAATAAGGAATGATCACCTTATTGGGGTTGTCCTACAGGTGTAGGGAATGTTGGATTATCGAAGAAATTTAGATTTTGAGATCAAGAAAAAGAAGGAAGCGTATGTCAAGTATAAACAGCAGGAATCGAATGAATCTTATAAAAAGGCAGTTGGAGTATACTTAAGAGGGAGAGCAGGAGGGCAAAAAGGGGACGAGATAGCTTTGGTAAATGGGGTTAAGGAGAATCCAAAGGGATTCTACAAATACATTAAGGACAAAAGAGTAACTTAAGGAGAGAATAGGGCGCCTTAAAGATCAGCAAGGCCACCTACGTGTGAAGCCGCAGGAGACAGCGGAGATACTAAACAAGTATTTTGCCTCAGTGTTTACTGTGGAGAAAGATATAGAAGATAGACTGAGAGGAAATAGAGACATCTTGAAAAATGTCCGTATTACAGAGGATGTGGTGCTGGACATCTTAAATGCATAAAGGTGGATACATCCCAGACACCTGATCAGGTCTACCCTAGAACTGTGGGAAGCTAGGGAAGTGATTGCTATGCTCTTTGCCGAGATATTTGTATCATCGATAGCCACAGATGAGGTGCCAGAAGTTTGGAGGTTGGCTAACATGGTGCCACTATTTAAGAAAGGTGGTAAGGAAAAGCCAGGGAACTATAAATCAGTGAGCGGACATCAACGGTGGGCAAGTTGTTGGAGGGAATGCAGAGAGACAGCATTGACATGTATTTGGAAAGGCAAGGACTGATTACAGAAAGTCAACATGGCTGTGTCTGCGGGAAATCGTGTCTCACTAACTTGAGTTTTTGAAGGAGTAATGAAGAGGACTTACGGGGGCAGAGCGGTGGACGTGATCTATGTGGTCGTCAGTGAGGTATTCAACAAGATTCCTCATGATAAGCTGGCTAGCAAGGTTAGATCACATGGAATACAGGCAGAACTAACTATTTGGATAGAGAACTGGCTCAAAAATAGAAGACAGTTTGGCGGTGGAGGGTTGCTTTTCAGGCTGGAGGCCTGTGACCAGTGGTGTGCCACAAGGATCGATGCTGGTTTCACTGCTTTTCATCATTTTATATAAACAATTTGGATATGAACATAACAGGTATGGTTAGTAAGTTTGCAGATGACACCAAAATTGGAGGTGCAGTGGATAGCGAAGAAGGTTACCTCCGAGTACAATGGGATCTTGATCAGATGGTTCAATGGGCCAAGGAGTGCTGGATCGAGTTTAAGTGACAGAATCCCTACAGCGTGGAAACAAGCCAATCGGCCCAACAAGTTCACATTAACCCTCTGAAGAGCAACACACACAGACCCATCCCTCACCCATGGCTAACACATCTAACCTATACATCCCTGGACTCTACAGGGCAATTTAGCACAACCAATCCACCTAACTTACACATCTTTGGTATGGGAGGAAACCCACACAGACACAGGGAGGATGAGCAAACTCCACACAGACAGTCGCCTGTAGGTGGAATCGAACCCAGGTCAGTGGGGCTAAGAGACAACAGTGCCAACCACTGAACCACCATGCCGCCCCCATTTAGATAAATGTGAGGTGCTGCATTTTGGAAAGACAAATCAGGGCAGGACTTGTACACTTAATGGTAAGGTTCTAGGGACTGCTGCTGAGCAAAAAGACCTTGGAGTGCAGGTTCATAGTTCCTTGAAAGTGGAATTGCAGGTAGGTAGGATAGTGAAGAAGCCACTTCGTATGCTTGCCTTTATTGGCGAGTGCATAGAGTATACAAATTGGGAGGTCATATTGTGGCTGTATGGGACATTGGTTAGACCACTATTGGAATACTACATGCAATTCTGGTCTCCCAGCTACAGGGAGGATGTTGTCAAAGTCGAAAGGGTTCAGAAAAGATTTACAAGGATGCTGCTAGGGTTGGAAGGTTTGAGCCACAGAGAGGGGCTAAATAGGCTGGGGCTATTTTCCCTGGAGCACCGGAGGCTGAGGGGTGACCTTATATAGGTTTATAAAATCATGAGGGCCACGGATAGGTGAATAGATAAGGTCTTTTCCCTCTGATGGGATGAGTCCAAAACTGGAGGACATTAGTTTAAGGGCCAACATTTTCATGCAGAGGGTGGTGCATGTATGGTATGAGCTGCTAGAGGACATGGTGGAGGCTGGTACAACTACATTTAAAAGGTATCAGAGATAAAAGGTACTGCAGATGCTGGAGAATCCGAGATAACAAGCATGGGGCTGGATGAACACAGCAGGTCAAGCAGCATCATAGGAGCAGGAAAACTTGACGTTTCGGGCCTAAACCCTTCATCAGATGATGGGTTTAGGCCCGAAACGTCAAGTTTTCCTACCCCTACATTTAAAAGGTCTCTGGATGGGTATATGAATAGGAAGGGTTTACAGGGATATGGGCTAAATGCTGACAAATGGGAGATTTATTTAGGATAGCTGGTCGGCATGGACAAGCTGGACCAAAGGGTCTGTTTCCATGCTGTACATCTCTATGACTCTGGAGACGGAAGCCACATAATAAAACTGCATCGCAGTTGGCCGAAAACCAACTGAAAAAAAATTGAAGGGGCAGACTTCCCTGCTGTAACTTCCACAAAAGCAAGTCCCAGGGAAAACGACAAAAGTTCAAATTTCAGGCATCAGAGATTAACAGACTATGTCAAAAACACCACTAAGCGGTTTTATATTATCTCATCAACAAGGCAACCTGAGAAGTGACATGTCCATTCATCCTACACTTACCTGCATTTGTGCTTTCTTCATATTGCGATTTACCACTGCTGCCATGTAATTTAATGCAGACTCTCTAGTCTCACCATTAAGTAAAATATTGTGCAAAATTTTGAAGAGATCAGTCTGCAAACCAAAACACAAAAGGGATATTGCAAAGTTGGAAGGTTGTCATTCAATCCACATTCAGTGAACCTCAGTGGTTGAATAAAAACAAAATGCATGAGTAAAAGAGTCCACTTGTCACTCATTTGAAATTGCATCAGCAGATATCCTGGATTCAAAAGCTGCAGGTGTAGAAGACTGTAAAAACTTAAATGATGGTTCAGAAAACAATTGCACATGACCAACTAGAAAATATTGAATTATGGGATTCAAACTCCAATCGCGGATGCTTCTCACGTTCATGTTGATGAACTTGAAATGGTTGCCAAAATCAACAGTGCTCACCCAGTGCATCATTCATTTAGTAGGCTTATCTTGAGCTAAAAGTTATTAGGCTCGAAATTCTTAACAGGCCTGACAAATAAGGCAAATAACTCAGGGCATGGCTGGGAACATTGGACTGGGGTATCACAGCTATTACAGAAATGAGCCTCAGTGATGGACAGGACTGGCAACTTAATGTATGGATGCTATGGGAAAAATAAAAAGGGAGGCAAGAGATGAGGGGGAAATTATGTTTTTAGCTAGGAATAACATTACAGCACTAGTTAGGGAGGATATTCCTAGGAGATTATCCAGTCAAGTTACATGGGTGGAACCGAGAAATAAGAGGACGAGCACCTTATTGGGATTGTACTATAGACCCCTCAATAGTCAGTGGGAAATTGAGAAACAAATATGTAATGAGATCTCATATCTGTAAGAATAGGGTTGTAATGGTAGGGGATTTTAACTTTCCAAACATAGACTGGGACTGCCATAGTGTTATGGGTAAGGAGGGATTTGTTAAGTGTGTACAAGAAAATTCTCTTATTGAATATGTGGATGTACCTACTACAGCAGGAACAATACTTGACCTTATGTTGGGAAATAAGACAGGGCAAACACCTGAGGTGTCAATGGGGGAGCATTTTGGGGCAAGTGATAATAAAAGTTTTAAAATAGTTACGAGAAACAATCAACTGATCAAAAGGTTAAAATTCTAAGTTGGAGTAAGGCCCATTTTGATGGTATTAGACAGGAACCGTCAAAAACCGATTTGGGGAGGTTATTTGCAGGTAAAAGGGATGGTTGGGGAGTGGGAAGCCTTTAAAAATGAGATAACGAGAGAGTCCAGAGGCAGTAAGCTCCGGTTTGTGCGAACAGCAAGGTTGGTAAATGTAGGGAATGTTGGATGACTAGAGAAATTGAGGTTCTGGTCAAGAAAAAGAAAGTATGTCAGGTATAGACAGCAGGGATCAAGTAAATCCCGAGAGGAGTATAAGGGCAGGAGTACTTAAGAGGGAAATTAGGAGGACAAAAACAGACCTGAGATAGATTTGGAAAATAGGATTAAGGAGAATCCAAAGAGATTCTATTAGTACACTAAGGTCAAAAGAGTTACTAGGGAGAGAACAGAGCCCCTTAAAGATCAACACTGCCATCTATTTATGGATCCACAAGAAATGGATGACACACTTAACAAATATTTTTGTCAGTATTTACGGTGGAGAAGGACATGGAAGCTAGGGAGCGGGGGGAAATAATGATGTCTTGAAAATAATTCATATTATAGAAGAGGTGGTACTGGAGATCTCAAAATGCACAGAGGTAGATAAATCCCCAGACATGATCAAGTGTATCCTAGAACTTTGTGGAAAGCTACTGAAGAGTTTGCAGCGATATTTCTACCATCGACAGCCACGGGTGAGGTGCCAATAGACTGGAGGTTGACTAATGCAATGGAATTATTTGAGAAAGGCTGAAAGGAAAAGCCAGGGAACTATAGACTGGTGAGCCTTACATCAGTGATGGGCAAGTTGTTGGAGGGCATTCTGAGGGATAGGATTTACATTCATTTGGAACGGCAAGGACTGATTAGGGATAGTCAACTTGACATTCTGCTTGGAAAATCGTGTCTCACTAACTTGATTGAGTTTTTTTGAAGAAGTGACAGAAATGATTGATGAAGGCAGAGCTGTAGAAGTTGTCTATAAAGACTTCAGCAAACTGAGTGGCAAGGTTCCACATGATAGACTGGTTAGTAAGGTTAGTCCTCCAGGTAGGGATACAAAATTAGCTCGGAGACAGAAAGTGGTAGTAGAGGGTTTCCTTTTGGACTAGAGGTCTGTGACATAGGTTTGAGGTGACAGGAAAGATGTTAGAAAGGACCTGAGGGATAACTTTTTCACGTAGAGGGTGATGCACATGTGGAACAAGCTGCCAGAGGAAGTGGTGGAGATGGGTACAATTACAACATTTTAAAAGCATCTGGACGGGTGTATGAATAGGATGAGTTTAAGAGGGATATGGGCCACATGGGACTAAGTCAGATTGGGATGTCTGGTCGGTACAGACGAGCTTGACTGAAGGGTCTGCTTCCACACTATATGACTCCTATAAAAAAAAAGAAAATTCTACGGAGTGGTGTACTCCAAGATCTCAGCATTTCGATCCCCCTTCTCTCTACTGCCCTGTGCTGAGGAAGTGTAGATGAAGCTAGTTCGATAATAGCTGCCTGCAGTTGGGCATCTGCTAGTCCTACTGCGTGCAATACTGAACACTCAGGAGGTCAAGCAGCACTTGTAGAGAGGTTGAACAGAGGGTTTGTCTGTCTTCTTGGGTGGATGTAAAAGATCCCATGACATTATTTCACACTATTGCAGAGGGGTTATCCTCTGTGTCCTGGCCATGATTAATACCCTGATGAACATCGATAGACTGGTCATTATCACGGTTCCAAAGAAGGGTCACTGGTCATTAAGTCTGCTTTCTGTCCTCAGATGACCTGCTGAGTATCTCCAGCAATTTCTGTTTCTGTTTCATCACATAAGGTATTGAGTCAGTGACTATGAAAGGTGATATGTAAATCCAAGTTATTTTTTATTATTTTGCAAATTTTAGATGGAAGTTTGAAGGGAACAAATTGATATCTTACTATGATTTACTACTAGCTGGTGGCCAAATAGTGATGCTCAAGTTCATGCTTTTACCTTTATGACCATAACATTTGTTGTGGTATTAATTACTATGCCATTTAAAAGTCAAGGTAACAGCTAGGAGGTGGTGCAAGAAAATAACAGGACAAGACAAAACACTTTCGAAGAAATCAAGAATCTTTTGTAATCATCACTGATCTGTTAAATCTCACACAATTACTTACCCTGGCTGATTCTAGATGGTGCTGCAAGGACTGACTAACAACTCTAGTATTTTCAAGTGTAAGTGTAGGTCCAGAAAAATATTTCTCAACAACTCTCGTCTAAAACAAAACCACATGGTTAATGTCAAACAGAGCACTCTAAAATAACATTGAGAAGTGCACTATTAAGATGGAAACAAAGCTGTATGTTTTTTAAGATTGTGTACTGCATTTAGGAAACTAACTTTTCCCATTTTAAGATTCTTTCAGTTGGCCAGGTATTGAACCAAACATCCACCAAATGCCTTTTCTTTTATGCAAGCCTGTGGAACAATTCCGAAAGAACATCTTGTGAGGACTCTCAAAAGGAGGGGACAATAACCATCACCCCACCACAATGTTTTAGACTATAAATAGAAGCACAAGAGCATTCAGAGAAGGGAACAATAAAGACCTGGATCCACGAAGAGAAACATTATATAATTTAAGTTCACTTTCCTCCCTCGGCCCAAATACATTTATTAAAGTTTCAGCTTTGTCTTCAACTTCACGACAGACACCCTTCCCTTGCTCCCATTTACCAACTATACTTAAAAATAGCTTCTTGCAACTTGAGGCTGCACAAACTACACTGTAATGAGGTAACGGGACAGCTAGTTCACAATTAAGTTTAAAACAGTCATCTGCACTTTGACATTACTTGACAGTGCGCACTGTATTGCACAAATATGCATGCTTGATGTTCAGCTTCCCGTCATTTGTGCTTACATTCTTGCTGACCAATGCCCTGGTCTATCTGAAATAGTCATAACACTTGCATTCCGGCTGAAAAGTTACTTTGGAGAGATTCAGTGAAATGAGACAGGGAGGTGGTGACAAAACAGTTATACGACCACAGTTATATCAAAAGAACTGTAGATGCAAAAATAAGGAGAAAAGAAACAAAAACAGAAGCAGTTCTGAAGAAGACTCACTAGACTCGAAACTTTAACTGTCTTCTCCCAACTGATGCTGCCAGACTTGTTGAGTTTTCCACCAATTTCTGTTTTTGTTTGAGATCTTCAGCATCCACAAAGCCTTTAAGTCATTTATTTTCTTTTAAAAATCAGTTGAATGGTGTAGTTTTTCAGACAAATACAAGACAGATATTATTACATCTGTTACTCTTCAATTCTTCCAGACAGCAGTTTCCTCCCTGTTAATCTACTATTATGGTCACGTTTGCCCTTGTATTACCTTGGGTACACAGATGGGGGTAATTAAATATTCTACAGTACTTACATCATCCTCTGCAAACACAGACAGGCTGAAGAAAGAGCCAAGAACCGAAAGTCTCTGCAACTCTCTGCCTGTGCCTTGACTTAAAGGATCAGGCAAAAACAAAGGAAGTGAGATCACCTAGGAAGGCAAAAGGAATGCACAGTTAAACAATGGATTCATTTTTTGAATAACCATTATCAGTAAATAAGGTTCAACTCCCCCACCCTGCACCTGTCTCTAATGATTTGTTCTGAAAGCACTGATTTTTTGGCTAGTATATAGCTGCACTGGCACTGAATGCTTGCGGCACCTTACACTGCATATCCTAGCCAACTCATTCTACCAAAACTGAAATCAACATTCACCAGTTTCCAGCAGGGCTGCTGGATAACAGATCAAGAATGCTGGCTGGAAGCTCCTACTTTAACTTAGGAGCTGCTGAACTACATCCAAAATGCTGCCCCTGCTAAAACCAACAAACTCGATACGAATCACGGACTGGGCTCCAAGTCCTTACTGGTCTGACTGGGTCAGATACGGGCTGGATAAACTCCAAACTCCATGATAGCCAGTAAATGTGTTTAAAGTTTATTGCTCAAAAATAACATTTTTAAAATATACTTTATACACAAAACAACAGATATACTTTATAGAATTTTATTAAGCTTTTCCCACCCCTGTCAAATTGCTGAGAGGTTGGTCATCAAACCACCACAAAGTTCATTTGCTTTCAACATATTTTGGAGGAATTGATATCTCTTCAAAAGGCTGTTTGAGGTAATAAACCATAGGACAATAAGAACACAGAAAAAAAAAAAGAGATGAACTTACCAAAGTGCACACAGGATGCGTCTTCCCAAACTTTATTTCACATAATTCTTGCAATGCCTGGAATAAAATATTATTCAGTTTAAATGACTAATAGATCATAGAACTAAGAAAAACTAGCTGACAAATTTAATTTTGATAAACTACTTTTTGCTTAACCTATACTGTAAGGATCCATTCAACCTATGATTAAGATTTTTATTTTAACTCCTATCAGAATGCCACTCTATGTAACATTTAGTTATTATTTGTTAATTTCAATAGTTGATCTGATTTAATCTTATAAATACCAAATCAGTGACACCTTTGTGCAGCCATTTCCCACCTCACATCACTCACAGGACAACATATTGTTTGTCTTCATATCCAGCAGGTTTCGATATGTTCGCATCCCCCCCAACACCCCCCCACCCCCACGTGGGAAAATATTTTGAATTCCTTCCCTGATGATATAAAGGCACTTAAGATGGAAAGGTCTTTCCAAACCCCACTGTGTCCCCATTGCACTTTAAGCCCTAGCTTTAATCACAATTCTTGGCGACATGAGGAGGAAAAGGTGCATTCCCACAACCCAGAACTTAAAGCAGGATCGGTCAACTTTCAAACTCATTTCCTTCTGGCAGAGCCATACAGCCAACTCGCAGCTACCATATTCATTCCACAAATTAGTACAGCTTGTAAAAACAAGTGGCAGTCATGCCTTTGGCACAGTATCAGCAAAAAAAAAAAAAAAAAAAAAAAAAAAAATTCTGATTCTGCAAAACAAAATTACTCTTTCCATGGAATTCATTGGATGCCATTCCTGGTTGAATCATTCGCTGCGACTAACCTTTTGTTCACACAGAGCATAGCAGCTCTCGGAATCTGGACTTTATGGCTGCCTCGAAATGCATCATACCAATGATCAAGAGAATTAGTTTAATTTATGTTTGGTTTAAAATTCTCTGCGCTAATAATGGAAACTAACACACTTTAAACTAATGCTCTTAATTATTGGTATAACTGGTTTAAAGTTTTCAATATGTGCACAGAAAATTAACCCGTACGTGCTCATATAAAGATGAATTTCTGAACCAATGTAGCACACGAGAATGAGGTGCTGAAACAAGAATCCTTGTTGATATAATTAATTGAGGAAATTTATTCATAGGTCAGAATAACAGTCACAATAAACAAAGCAGAGTTATTTTGTACAAATAGCAGCGTATGAATTACATTCACTACTGTATTAAATAGAGAGTTTATACAATAAAAGGTATAAAATCTTTACTTGGAGTCCATGAATAAACAAAGGAAACATCACATTTCCCCCGTTCTTACCACAAGTGGATACTTGAAATTATCACCATCTAAAGAACATTCTTTCACAGCCAGTGCTAGGCCTTGTATGATTGGAATAAAGATCTGTTGGACAGATGAAGAAAATTGCAAGCTCAGAATCTTGGCAGAACTATTATCTCCAAGTACTCAAAGTTAAACATCATGGGAAACATTTATCCTTGGGACCATCCAATTGATAATTGAATTGGAAAACTCATTTGAAAGTATGTGACATGACAGAAAAAGGCATGAGGTGCTAAAGTGTGTATTTTCAATTGTCCCAGCTCTAGCTTAGCTAATAGTGGTTGACAGCACTTTGATCTGCAATTTGTGAAATGTATTTAAAATCTGAGTGACATCCCCAACTTCTTCCAATATTCCGATGTCCACGTTTTCAAAGAGTGTACATACCTTGAAACCAATCTTTTGCATAGATTAAAAAGACCACAAAATTTTGAGCTAAAAAGACACACAAGAATTCCACGATAGAACAAAACACTATTGCACATCAACCAAAGTATCATTCTGATTTAGTGGGTTGGTGGGAGATGAGGAACCAGACAGCATGAACGAGAGAGAGAAAACAGGACAACAGCTCATACCTGGAGTCAGACCCTGATCAGTCATATTCCCATTGACCAGGATTAAGTGGCAAAATAGCTTTATGTTCTCGATGGAAACCTAATTTGTGCGTTTGAGTTTCTAGGGATAGATTTCAAATGCACTGATTTCTGATTCAGGTGAGCTGACGCCTTGAACTAAAACCAACATCTTTAAATAGGAATGAAGAAAAAAAAAAAAAAAATCTAGAAATATCTGCAAAATTTCTCACCTGTTTGAATACCTCGGAGTCCTGATGGGTCATTCTAACTAGCTCTTGAATGAAGCCGTAAGGAAGATTCCTACACAACATATATGGTACTAGTAACGACTGCTGCAACAAGGACCTGTGCAGTACAAATACATTTGTCTCATTAAACTCATTATAGTAACCCAATCTAAGATGAAGCCCACTCACTACACAAACTTGAAGTAGCTGTCTAGCCACAATGAGGGTGACAGAACCATGGCATTTTTTTGTTAAAAGAATTAGCCCAGAGGCAGGGGCATTCTTTTAAAATGAAAAGCACAAACTGAAAGCTATCAACAAACCTTTGGGATACTGACCATTTTACCATGTGTCATAAAACCCCTATGCATTAACTAATCCCATCAGTTCATCAGGTTCTTTGTAAAGCAGCGTGCACAAAAAGGAAGTGCATCATATCAAAAAAAAACAAGAACATTCTTTCTTTTCTTTCATAGGATGTCGGTGTCACTGGCGAGGCCAGCACTTGGTGCCCATCCCTAACTACTCTTGAAAAGGTAGTATTGAGCTGTCTTCCGGAGCTGCTACAGTCCATCTATGTAGATACACCCACATGCTTTTAGGCAGGGAGTTTCCAAGATTCATTTTGGTGCAAGTTAAGGGACAATGATATATTTCCAAGTTGGGATGATGTGTGAAACAACAAGACTAAAGAACTGTGGGTGCTGGAAATCAAACAAAAATTGCTGGAAAATCTCAGCAGGTCTGGCAGAATCCGTGGAGAAATCAGAGTTAATATTTCAGGCCCAGAGACTCTTCTTCAGAACAGGTGATCAATGGTTTGGAGAGGAACTTGCAGAAGATAATGTTCACACACATCCGCTACGTTCATTCTTCTGCACGATAGAGGTCACAGGCTTGAAAGGCACCATCAAAGAAGCCTTGGTAAGTTGCTGCCACACATACACACTGATGTCACTGTGTGTTGATGGTGAATGGAACAAATGTTGCTGAAGGTGCACTCATCCAGACAACTGGAGAGGCTTCCATCACATTCCTTACTTGTACCATGATGTATTACATAAATTTACTCTTCCAAGTGGGAGAATCCAGAATCAAGTAGACCTTCTTGGATATTTCACTTGAGCCTGTGCATTTCCCTATTGTAAATATTTCAAAACAGAACCTTGTATGAAATGTTCATAGATCTTTGTGGACATTCATTTATGAGAGGAATTCTATTGTTAGCTGCTCTAATTGATCTGCTAGGTGCAAACAAATCAAAAGCTTTATCTCATATTAACTGAATTTTTCCTTCAACTTTTCTACCTTGTGACTGATGAGATGTTATGGACATTCCATTCAATTCCTGATGTATTATAATACATTTTGGTAAGTAAAAAGGGTAAAATCACATTTTTCAGGTTTACTAAGCAAGCAGTCAACCTAAATTAATTAGGCCTTCCTTTTTGACAATGGAGTTGAGAAACATAGAGGGAAGAAACTTGAGCGGCTAAGGAGCAGACTCCTGGATTGTCATTAGCATCTAGTACAGTCCTGGAATAATGCAAATATTTAGTCATGGAGGTCAAGTGAAATATTGTTCTGATGACCAAGTCAGATTTAGTAACAACCAACAAGGTAAACTGTTTACTAGATGGTTTAGAATCTGTTGGGTGCCACGCGGAAAGGTTAAGAGGACAGCATTGGTTGTGGGTGAGTAAGTTGACGTGGAGAATTTGGGAAGGCAGGCGAAGGGAACAAAGCAACAGAATTTGAGAAGAAAAATTTCAAAAATTGCAAACGTTGGAAATTGAAAACAAAAACAGAATATGTGATAAACACTCTGCAGAATCCATGAAGTAAAGGTACTAAAAGTTTAAGGCCAAGATTATTCTTCAACATCTTCATGCGAAGGTTGAACTAACTGAAGAGTTACTAGGTACAAAGTCAAAATGCACGATAGAAAAATCTAAATGGAAGATAGCTAAGAGACTTCTTATCTGGCAATATTCATAAGACCTTTTTTCCAATCAGCCAGAACTAATATTTTAGCAATTCTATGTAGATTAAATATTTGATTTTTTTCTTAGATATGAAAGTCAAACAAATGGTCAATGTTTAAAAAGAAACTCAAGCAGGTAAATTTCTTCAAAAATCTGGTAGAACCAATAAACAAGCTTGTAACAGGAGCATACATGTCGACACGTATTTGGCCCCAGTTTCCTGAAATGTAAATTGTGCAGAAAGGCAAACATATATTGTTCGTACTCTTATTGTTTTCTCTTCTCCATCAATATGATGCAATTATACTGAAAAGCAGTAGTCTACAGACTCAGCTGTTAGAATACAAACAAGATTTCATAAAGTTACATTTAGTAAACCTATAATTTGTTTCAAATCATTGTCAAATACTTACACTCATCAAGGATAAAGGAAAATCAATATATGTGACTCCCACAGAGGAAATAGGATGGTGATTAGAAGTCACCTTGTTTTTTTTAAAAAACAGATGTATCATCTCCTGGTCTGGAAGGTAAAAGTAACAAAGAGCAAACTGGACTCAAATACTGCTTTTAGATTTGTTCTGACCTGCATGCAATTTTTTGTTATTCTTTTATTGGATGCGGGTGCTGCTGGCTAGGCCTACATTTGTCACCCATCTCTCATGGTTTGCTAGGTCATTAAAAGGCAACCACATGGATGTAGGGCTAGAGTGTCATGTAGTCCAGACCAGTAAGGATGACTGGATGAACACCCCTACAGAACATTAGTTAACCTTGGTGTTTATTTTTGGTAGGGTTTTTGCTAGGGTTACTAAGACTAGTTTTAATGTTCCAGATTTATGAATTTAAATTCCACCTGCTGCAATGGGGGACCCATTTCCACCAGAGATTACTCCTGGGCCTCTGATTACTCATCCAATGACAGGATCACGATGCCAACATCCACTGTTTGAAACTATCCCCTCTCCCGCAGTGAAGCTAGTGAATGCCTTCTGTTCATAATTGAAATACGTTAAATAACACTGATTTAAACCAGTGAATACAATAGTTGAGAAGTGTTATTATTCCAGTTCTACAAAGATTTTAATGAAAGCATTCCCTATTTTCTTTAAAAAGCTTAAACAAATAATTGGCAGTGGATTAAAATAGAAATTGGGTTAATAGACAGCACAAGTTTTGATTTGGTGTTTGCGTTCTTCCTGCAACGCTTTGATTTAATAGTCGTATTAGTAAGTAAACTGAAGTACAGTTACAAATAAGAAAAACTAACCTTGGCTGTGTGAGGGCCCCCTGCAACACAAGAGCTGTATGGGAGATACACTGGGATCGGATGTTGCTGAGCAGCTGACTAACAGATGGTTGACTGCACATCTGAAAACATTGGAGACATTTTTGGTTACACTTAACATTCTGCAGTCATTTTGCATTCACAAATAAAAAGAAATCAGGACAAGGAGCATAAAATATTCTTCAAAAGATGACAGAAATAAATGATTCCACTCGTGTAATATTAAATCTCCTTACCCCCACTAAAATCACAGTATGTCAGTCGTCCCTTCTGCTATTTGGAGTATATATTTACTGAGCAACTATTTTCTCACAAATGTCAGTGTTACTCAATACTAAGATAAGTTTTTATTTTCTTAAGAGGAAAGGAACGTAGAAAATGGATCTACGTTCCAGTTCAAAACATCACGTGGCACAATACAACTACACTGCTTTTCTATCCAAAACGCAAGTGGCATCACGCTGGACATAATCAACATGTTTACTGATTTGAAATATATTTTTAGCCACCAGTTGCCCTTTGAAGTCACTTGCAGTGTTCCAGCACTCGAAGTATTGACTGCCACCACGGGTACAGTGAAGTGGCAGTCAAGGCTTGCAAGCATACAGATTTACTGCCTGAGGGGCTCCAATTACTAAACTACCAATGCTGGACCAGAACTCGGCGTAACATAAAAATACTTTCAGTTAATAAATAATAAACATTTGTTTCTTGGCTGCTTTCAAAGTCTGTAAGAACTATTACTCTGTTCGATCTGCAACTTGAGTTTACTTCAATAACCTAAAATAGGCTAAAGAATTTCACCCTCTCCTGTAGGTACCAATAAAGGGAAATTAAAGAGATTGACAAACTGATGCAAATGGCACAGCTTTGTCAACTGGACACAATGGCTGAATTGCCTTCGTTTGCACTGCGACAATTCTGTGACATATTGATTTGAATGAAAGAATGGCTGTTGATCAACTCAAGCCAATTGAGAACAATGCACAAGCCCATTTGAAATTCTAAGCTGCTATGCGACTCCTATTTGTATGGCTTAGAAATAGTCAAAACTAAAATGCTACTGGCAAAACATCTGTCAACTTAACAAGTAGTAGCTTCAGTTTCAGTCAATGTTTCCACTATCAACTGATCTACAGCTCACTTTACTCCTTTCCTCAGCAAATTCTTCTGTCTGGGATTCCATTAATCAAAATAACATGAATTAGATCAACTTACTGATTTAGAATATCTACGGATTTCACCTGAGCTGTCTTTAAGTTGCACTACTAGTTCTAGATGCATCAAGTTACCAAACTAGCTGCAGAAACAAAAAAGGTATATCTCTGAATTTTAGAAAGCATCTCTGGAATGGCGTTTTTGTCAGACCTGTCCTGATGATCTATTTTAATGAACTCAGCAGGTTTATTAAAAGCAGCTTTACTGAAGAACACAATCAAAAATGAAGAAATCCTGACAAAAAGATATCCCCCACTAAAAGCAACAGATACAAGACATCCAAGACAAAGCATTTAATTGGGAGCAAGACTACAGAAATGAACCAAAGTGGATCAAAACTAGTATCATCAACAAATGGGGCTTTTCTCCCCAGGAGGAAAGACAGAAAAACAAACAGTTACTTATCTGTTTCAGAGATAGTAGGTACTGCAGATGCTGGAGAATCTGAGATAACAAGGTGTAGAGCTGGATGAACACAGCAGGCCAAGCAGCATCAGAGGAGCAGGAAGGCTGACGGTTCGGGTCTAGACCCTTCTTCAGAAATGGTCATCAGG